>VYXF01008403.1:746390-766349 GCA_013397295.1 Polioptila caerulea
TTATTATTATTTATAGTTGTGTCAGTAAAAGGACAACTACACTCTTTCCTGCTGATTCGCCATGAGGAACCAGAAAGAGTTGAAGTGCTTGCAGACAATGCACTCACTGCCAGTCCAGAGCAGAATGACCAAGTCCATTGCTCCTCTCCTGATATCTTGAGCCAGCTCAGGTGATGCTCAGAGCTCCTGTCCACCCATCCCTGGACTGGTGGCAGCAGGAGATGAGGGTGACCACACATTCCTCCTGCAAAGTGCTGACTGCCAGGCTGGCACACAGAGTAAACAAATGCTGACCAGTGCACCCCAAGCAGAGAGAGCCCACAAAGGGATTTCACACACTTACAGCAAAACGAGTGCACAAGTATCATGAGGAAAGTTACGTGTCCAGGCAAATACCTGTCCGAGCGTCCTCCTTCCAAGCTGTACCTCAGATAGTTCATTCCATCCAAGAACTGGCTGCTTGGCAAAGAGTCATCTCCCAGCTCCCGGAGGTCTTCTGGCCTCAGGTACTCCCCTCCATCTCCTGTCATTGTGTCATCACCTGCAAATCAATCACACAAGGGATAAGCACACGCACGAGTTTGATTCCATTGGCACCTCAGGATCTAACAGCTGGATGGCACAATGGACAGGAAGGCATATTCCACTCAGCAAACACTGCAGACCACAAGCAATTAACGTATTTAATCAAACTATCACATCGAGCAAGATATTTTGAAAAATAAAATTAAAATCAGGGTGATTAATCAACTATATTTCACACATTTTTTGCTGCTGCACACACTGGCAAGGAGCACATTTCTTTGCTATGTTCTAAAGCATGGTCTTTCTGTTCTTTAATCCATTTCAGCTTTCTGGACACAGCTATGCTATATCTCAGCCTGATAGTTTATGGTTAAATATCACCACTTATTTGACTGTAATCTACATGTTTCCAGAAGAAAACACATTTTGTGTGGCCTTATCCCTTAGGGTTGCAAAGGCTAATTTAAACTATTCTACTATCCAAACTCCACATCATACAAGGCTTTGTCACCCATATTCCAACATCTTTCTGTGATCAGCAAGAAAATTCATATTTCTAGAACATGGCAACATCCAGAAACTGGAAATAAACTCATTTGCATAGATGGGAATGTTCATAATTCATAATGAATCCAAGCCTAAATAGTCATTCGTTATCTGACATAGTAACCTTTATGCATATACTCTGATGCATATACTCTGAATAATGAAATTAAATCCTTTTGTTTAGGTCCAGCATTCTTTTCCGCAGGAAATTCTGTCTATATGAAGTCACAGTTTGCTTTTCCCCAGCAGACTAACAAAACAGACTCCATTGCCAAGCAACATGTAGATGTTTCTTTTCATTCCCACTTGCAAGACGCTTCCTCTCCACAGTTTCTGCCTGGATATTTCAGTCATTTTCCTGCTGGTAAATCACTGCAGTGTGAGCCTGCCAGAGGCTTGGTGTGACCCATAGAGCCACACAACATGAGCCCAGGCCACCAAGAGCTTCAAGCCTTCTCATTTTCTAGGCTGTGTGGGCAAACTGAAGTTCATCTTGAGACTTGTTTTCACAATGCAAGTCAAGCTATTTTCTCAAGCTTGACATTTCAGCTAAGAAATAAATAATTCTTTATTCATCATTTAAAATTAAGTAAATTTGGGGGGGGGTAAGATTTTTATGCATACACAAATATTATATGTAAAAATGAGTCTTGAATCTTTTCAGTATAACAACAAAAACAACTCTTGAAAATTCCATCTGCCCACATTAAGAGGGAGAAACTGGGCACAGTTTCACAGAAAACAATAAAATGCATTTAATCATTTCATGTTTCCTGTCCTCTGACAGATGATGCCTCCTGTTTCCTGGGAATGTCACATTAAAAAGCACAGGGCTTAGTGAAAACTTGGAAGATATCAAGGCATTGCTGTTAATCAAACAGTAAAAGGAATTTCAAGTTATATTTCAAATAAACCAGATAATTATAATCATGCCAGACATTCCTTTTATAATAGAAAAAAAGTCAAAATCTTTACTGCTTTCATCACACCCACAACCTTTAAAAAAAACAAAACAAAACAAAACAAATCCAAAATCTACTCTGATTTCAGCTTTGGCCTCTCATCAGAGAGTTGTCAATAGCAGGGCTAAGTCACAGTGTTTGATGTGATGGGACATCTGCAAACAGTAACCAGACCATGCACAGATATCTGCAATAGCAGGCGAGGACTGAGGGAACTCCTCCACTCCCTGTGCCCTTTCATCTTCCCTTCCTGAGAGGAACATCCCAAACACGGAGTGCCTCCTAACACCTGGACAGAAAAACCAGGTATTTAACTCTAAATGGCTGCATGTTCAGCTGACCAAGGGCTTACTGACACAGCAGATCTCACCAGATGGTCGCTTTGTGGTGATACAGGAACTGCCATTTCACCATGCCAGAAACAATCCGTCTGCCATCTCAGTCCCCATCAAATTAGGGCCAGGAACACTTCTACCACTTACTAACCACTTTGTGACAAATATAACCCTTGACATTGATGCTCCATGGTTTGCAGCTGGCCATCTATGAATTTCCAAAATTGCAAAATACAACTGCTGTATGAGAATTGCTCTGGAATTGTATCTCACAAGACATAGAGAAAATACAGAGAAAAATTTTAAAACAAAATAATAAAGGAAAGGGGCCTGTATCAAACTGCCAGAAATTGCTTTTAGTAGGTGTTTTTAAAGTCAGATGCAGTTATATGAGTCTGTCAAAATTATTGTTTTCTCTGCAGCATGCAGATATGTCTAAAGCTCACCACAGAAGCACTGCAGATGGAGAAAGGACAACTATGGCAATAACAATTTCTATGGAATATATATTCCATAACTGCAGTTTCTCTGACACTTTGTTTGGACACTTTCTCTTCCCTGAGTCAATCCTCCATTTAGTGGCCCACACTAGAAGCTTCCTTGGATTACAGCTTGGCTAATGCTTTAACCTTGTTTCTTCTAGCCAGCCAGGCAAGCGGAGTTTCACATGCAGTTTCAGATATTGGTACATGACTTAAAATGAGCCATCCCATCAGCTATTGGGAGCTCAGGGCAGCACTCACAGAATGGCAGAAGGTGAAGCAAATCTCAAAAAAAGAAGTGCACTTCTACTCTCAAGGACCTCTGGGGAGGAAGAGACACCCTGATCTTGTTTTCTCACATATTAGCCCATTGCAAAAAGAATTCCAGTGTTTGACAGGTAGTTACTGTGGTATTTAGGAAGCTGCTGAGTTGGATCTAGATGAGAAACAATAAAATAACAAACTACCCCTACATCCCTAAGCCACGGGAGCTGGATCAGCATCCTGTGACTACATTTTATACTACTGGATACAAAGTGCTTTATTTAGAGGGTGAATTAACTCGGCAGTGCTATTCTAAATGTACTCGGTTTGAATGTGCAGCAACAGCAACATAAGTCTATTAAGAACAATTCCTGTCAGCAACTTTAACTTCCAGGTTTAATTAAGGAAATTAAATTTTCCCACTAATTACGTGCATGTACAACAGCAGTGGATTCTGCCCAGACTTGGCTGCTCATTTCTCACACGTACACAGCAGCATTAGCTACTCCAAGGCCATGTGTGGGGGCACTCAGGAAATTCACTGTTGTATTTAAGCACTGTGGGGGTTTTTCTGTCTAATCAGAAATCTGATTAGAAAGAAAAGGCAGCCAGATATAGGATAAGCTGTGAACTGCTTCCTGGAATCCAAGGTCACTACAATGCAGCAGTTCACAGATAGGACACATTGTCCATGAACTCTTTGCACGGGACAACCTTTGTCTATGCCTTCTCTGCAATTGCAGTGTCAGCACTGATTACAGTTTAGAGTGAGCCAGCTTCTCTGGTTGCCATCTCAGGCCATGCTGAGTGGTGTTTCACCCTCTACCTTCATTCTTTCTCTTCCCTTCTGCCTGCAAAAGTTGTCTGGCTGGAAAATAACTCATCAGGACAAACAAAGAGGTTCATTTTCAGACAGATCAGTTCTCTGGGCTGGGTCGCCACATGGTGAAACATTTGTGCTGCCAGAATGGAGGATGTGGGGTAGTGTGGTTACAGCTCGACCGCTTCTGCAGCAGCCAGAACTTGGTCTCAAGCAGACAGTGAAACTGCAACTTTTGAAAATTCAATGGCAATGAGGAGGCTCAAGAAGAAACAAATGAGCGCTCTTGAACATCCTGTTTTACTGGTTGTACTCTCTCTCTATAGCACTACACTTACTGCACTGTCTCCCATGGGAGTCTCAAAGATAAACTACTGTAGGTTTGTGCAGCTCTTCCGACAAAAAAATGAGGCATGGAATGAATACAGAGGAGCTTATTAATATATGGGAAAATAAGAAAGCAACCACATTCCTGCCTTTTCTCTATTTTCCTGTGTGCTTACATAGACTCAGCCCTAACAAAAATATTTGCTTGTGCTTAACTTCGCTAATCCTGTAGACACCAATAAGATACATTTTACAAGATGCTTTGCAGTAATTTCCCTTTACTGCTCTAAGGATCTCTCAGATGCGAGATGCTTCTTTTGTGGTGACAGCTTTAAAGCAGCTGAACTTTGCAGCAATACAGCCAAGGCAGATACATGATAAAAACATACAGGGTTTTTGGTGCACCTTTATCCACACCGAGCATTTCTGCTGGCAGGGGTACACGCTGCACATAGCAGCTCTCAATCACTTAACAGCTCTGCCTGTGGGAGTCTGTAGCGCAATTCCCATGAACAGGGATTAAATGCCATTTTAAATCAAAAATATAACATGACACTGTCCAAAAGGAAGATTTGGATTTGCAGGTAACATAAAAAGTAAAGAATTCTAAATAAAAATTCAGCGGATAAACACAAAAATGCCACAAGAAAATTGAAGAAGAATTAGTGGGACTCTTGGTCCACTCAAGATATTTTAAAATAAGCTACACAGAGCAGGACCTTCCATTCCAAGCTGAGTTATCTGATAGATTCTTATCTTTTATTTTATACTGCTAAGACTGGATGTTAACTTTGTTTTAGGAACACGAACACTATATAAACAACATGACAGCATACAATTATGCAATATAACTATGTTCCAAGCAAAATGCCAAATACTTATCATCAGTGATGAACATGCTACACAATGGGACCTGAAATACTTTGCTCAAGTACTCTTGTGCTAAACTTGATAATTATATAAATACAGCTGGTAGGTTTGCAGCAGCCCATCCATTTATTTCAGAACATCTTGTGTCACTTGAAAGAAGGCAGCATCACAGAAACCTTACTGCTAGCCTCTTGGGAAGCTGCACCACCACTAAAAGGCTCATCCCTTCTATTAAACAAGTTCTACAGCCTTCCAGTCCCCAGGCATTTCAAGTTACTGTGACAAGGAACATCCACGACAGGAGTTCTTGCAGTGAATGTTAACTCAAAGCATGGGAGAGTATTAGTCATGCGGGACAGTCCCTTCAAGTTCTGCCAACACACTCAAGATACAGGCAATAAATCTGAGGTTTTTCTGGCTTCCCTTCTTCCTCCCACCTTTCTGCAAATGCACACTCAGCCACACATCAAAAGTAACAGAGAGGAGCAGTGTTAGGTACCCAAATTATGCAAACGTGTTGTTTGAACACAAAACAGTCTGAGTTAAACAAAAAGAGAAAGTCTGTAGGTCTTACTCCACGAACTCCTGCTAACAGCACCCGTGCCACTACATGCTTCCCCATCACTGAAGGGTTCCTCATCAGAGTGTTTAAAGGCTGTACAACACACAAATTGGGTTGAGAAAAAGGAACACCCTGGATTGATCCTGTAGAAGCAGGAAGACATACTAGACTTTGTGAATTTAAAGATGATTCAATGGTAGATCAAAAGACCAGGACAAAACTAAACAAGATGAACATAAGGCAATAAGCAATTTAAAGGCAATTCAACATAATAATTACACAAGCAGTTGAATGTTTCTTAACCAGAGACAAAATAGCAAAATAATTTCACTGGTCATGATGCAGCAGAAAATAATGGATTTTGAATCACACTTGTTTGCTTTTGCATTTTAAAACAAAAAGTTGCATCTGGAGCCTAAGCATCACATTTTCTCAAGAGTGTAACTCATTTATCAGCATAAATCCCATTTCTAAAAGCAACACCAAGCACTTGTAATTAATGAATGCCATTAACTTCGTGTACCATTTAGAACCACAAGTGTATCTGTGTTCCCTGTAAAAGAAAAATACCAACCCTGTAACCTGAGTTTCCAAATTCCCAGGACTTTCTGGAAACTACTCACTCTACAAATTATTTGCGTGGAATCATGACAACCACATAAAATAGCTCACATAGGATATTGTAGTATTAACACTGCCAAGTGTGAAACAGAACATAGAAAATCCTTCCCAATGTGTTTATATTTATTAATACTGCTGTGACTAGAGGCTCTAAGAAGTCACTTGCAAACTCTTAGAAAATCTTCCTACACAAATGTTTCCAATTACGCAAAATTCCTGGATATTTGTATCTGACAGAGGTGGCATGGATCCAAAAAATTCACTGCTGGGATTCCTCTTTATGGGAGGGTCAAAGCCAACTTTAGGACAGCTGTACAGGAAAATTTTAAAGCCTGGAGTTGGGAAATGGTCTCATTTCCCAATTTGGTTCAGATAAGCTTTTCCTGGAGAAGATACAGGGGTCCAGGATTTTGCTTTGTTTGAAATTTTGGCATCTTTTATACAAATACCATAATGATTACATCACTAAGAAAAGAACTTCATTACAAGCACAGCACAACTGGGATGTCAGAATACTCAAGCAGCTTCTTGAGCTTAATATAACAGGTTACATAGGTGATATGGAAGAGGAATTTGGCAAAGTCACTCACCTTCTTCATCTGACACATCCAGGACCTCAGTCATAGTCTCGGGTACATTTAACTTGTGCTTCTCTGTTACAGTCTGCAAAGACAGAATCATCAGTCAGACAAACAAAGTTTACAGCAGGGTATTCTCAACAGACAGCAGGGGGACGTGCTGAGGCATTTCACAACGTATTTCTCCTTCCCCTTTCTTTTCATCTTTATTCCAGAAGCTCCTATTCTCAGTGCTGCGTAAGGTAACATTTCTTCTGGCAGAAAAGTACAAAAACATAAGATAATGAGCTGGTCAGAGAAATAAAATTTATTTATAAATGGTGCATGTAGAACAATTCAGCTCAATGTTTCCAAGATGATTTTAAAATGAATTAGGTAACGTCTACAGAAGAGCTTCAGAAAGTTGTATGTGGCGTATGGAAATTATTAAATTGTAAAGCATTTGGAAATGAAGTTATGAATAATGTGAAATTCATAAACTAAGAAAAGATGTGAAGGATTTACACAGATCACTTGAAACATTTCTCCCCCCTCTCCAGAAAAGGTGACTACAGTGCATATTAATTATATCCTTTTCATAAATCATGTATATTTCCCCTAATCACATAGACATCAGAGGGAAAAAAAGGTTGTTTGAAGATTCTGAAACATCTTGTGCCTCTAAAAGCTCAAAATATTGTGAATCAAGGCAAGTATGGACTGAGGAATAGTGAGAGGATTCTGGTTAAACATGAAAGCGCAGAGCAAGAAAACACTTGAAGTTTGTTGGGGTTTTTTAATATAATCTTCCTAAATTATTTCTCCAAGGAAACAGAAGATGCCCAGAACTGCCGCATCAAGAATGGGGACATCCTTTTAGCATCCAGATTCAGACTGAGGAAGGAGATGAAGAACACAGTCAGAGAAACTGTAGGAAGTGTAAGATAACAAAAGTTGATGAAAAAGATGAAATTATGTAAGATGAAAAGGTTGCCTGCAGGGAACTCTTCAGTGCGTTACAATACAGGGGACAAAATGCCAAGGGCTTCAAAAGGACCAGTGATCAGAAGTGACTTGGTCACAACCAAAAAGTACCAATTTCCCTGGCTCCTCCCAGCCAAGCTGGGGAGCTGCAGAGGGCAGCTGGCACATGGCCCTTAAGGATGTGTGGGAGCACAGGTGCCCCTGTGGCACAGAGAGCAGTGCCAGGAGGCCACGTGCCTCCCCTGAGAAACCCCTCTGGGGCAGCGCTCACTCCCTGCCGCAGATAGCGCCTATCGTGCGTACGTTAACGTTACAAGCCAAGGAGCGAAAGCGTTTCACGGGAGGGATAATTAAATCAGCCAAACCCTGAGTCCCTTACACAATATTCTTTTGGGAAAATGCTCCTGATATCAAGCAGTGAAGTCAACAGCAGCTTTTGTTGCACAAAACTTACTAGTTATTTCCTGATCCTCTTATGTACTTCTGTTTCTAACAAACTGACAAAGCCAGCATTCTTGCTTATTGTAAAATACTGCACTTTCATAAATAAGTTACCAACCTTGTAATTACTCTGGAAATCAGTTTTCAAAGTCTGCTTTACGTTTCTGAATCTATTTAACTCTGACAAGCTGTTCCAGTTCACCCTCCTGAGGTACAGGGAAAGAACAATGCCCTTTGCCTCAACTTGCAATCCCAATTAGGCTCCTAAATTCACTCTTCCCCCAGAGTAAAAACAACTAATTATTTCTGTTGCAGCAGAACACATGTTCAGGGTTGCAAATTAGTTTATATTCACTGAATGCCCCCACCACCAGGACTGACTTTTCCCCTGTATTCCCATGGCTTTCCTGGGATAGAAATGTCAGGCAGCAGTGGGGTGACAAGGCCAGCGATGACAGATGGGGAGGCGCTATAATTCAGGTGGCACTGACTTGGTCTCTTCAACACCAGAGTTAACAAATAAGTTGAGCAATCAGCTCAGTTAAAGCACAAGCTGCAGGTAGAGAGGATCACTGTCCACTTTTCTATCACCCAAGTAACCAAGGTTTATGGACCACTATATCCATCTATTCATTACTTAAGATTTTACAGGCCCCATATAAAAACAGTCTGGTCTCTAAGGCTTGCAGACATTATTATCTATTTATAGGGATGCAAGGATACTTTATTGAATTCCTGGCTTTCCCATCAGTAAGCAAAAAATTACTTCATAATTTAACAATTGAAACAAAGCTTGGAAAAGAGATTCAATAGATTGGTTTGCACATGCACTTTACAGAACAAAAAACCTTCAATGCCATCTTTGAAATACTGAACTCAGCAAGAACTATTAACTCTACATGAATTCTAATCCCAGCAGCTTCTGTTGGGAATTAATGTTTTTAAAGGAACTTCTAGTATGATATTAGAATTTTTTTAATTGATAGGCACATCAAATACTCTCAAAATTTAATATCCATATCTAGCCCCATGAATGGCCCGCATGGAAAATTACTCACACAGTATTTCTCAAACTCCCTATGTCACTGAGAATTCCATGGTGGAGTTTGCTTAAGGCTTCTGTATTTGAGCCTTTCATTGTAGGGCCAGATTTTCATTGGGTGCCACAGAATAACTCCAATATATAATTCAGGTATGTACACCCATATGTGCTTTCAGCAATGGCTTACTCACAGCAGCATACTGCAAACAACCTGAAAGCTCCTCATGTATTCATCCATCCACAGGAAGGCTACGCTTGTTTGTATAAATGGCCCCAAACTTAATTGCATAGCAAACCTCTGAAAGTCCAGTTTATTCTCGTTCCCTATTGCCCTCTAATCTTTCAGCAGAAAAAGGGCACTTTAGTCTGTCGATTGCTATATATTCATGTGGCTCCACTAATAACAGCACTAATGCAAGTAAGAGGAAGATTTGTTCCAAGTTAGAGCAAAGAAAGGCTTTGGCACTGGAGATTTTTTCCTCATCTCAAGTGGCAGTGACTTGCATATCAATCACGCATGGGGCTGTGAAACATCCTCGGTGCAGTGTTCAGCCCAGCCTCAGAGAATGAGGTAGCTATGGTGACAGCACCTTCTCTCAGGGCTCAGAGCTGTGCTCAGGTCTGGCAACACCAGCCTCACCATCTGGAGAACCTGACCGCAGGCAGCACCTGCTGCTTAGCCCTCCTTTGCAGGACTTGTTCTAAATAATGTTTAATCAACATTCCCCCACCCCCGCCAAATACCACCATTCCATACGTCCCTAAGGTACAGGGGTCAGACGAATTCATAGCTGGAGAATCTGCTGAGATTATCGAGGGCTCCCACCTGACTGTTCAAGTATGCAGACACAGATCAAGGTTTCAGATTTCTCTTATATGTGAGCACTAAAGGTCAGCTCTGCAAGTAAGTTTCAGTACTCGATTCAGTCCTAAACCCCAGGCATCACGTATCTGGTAGAAAAAAAACCATTAATCCTCAATGTTTAAAGAAATATTTATCCAAAGTAAATGACTCGCATGTGTCTTTTCATAGTGCAATTCCTATTATTGCAAAGACCTAACACTTACATGAGACAAGGTCCAAGGCTGCACATTGAAACACAGTGGAAATTGGAAAGGACATTACTGCTTTTATCAAACAATAAATTAAAAACCTGTGCCAGGACACAGCACGGAAGATGTGACAAAGGTGTCCTCTGCAACTTAAAAATATAACAACTAAAGTTTCTCAAAAAAATTTTCCCTAAGTTTTATTTTCCTAAACTTCTGATTAGATACATATGTGTTTATGCACATAAATGTGTGATGTGCTATATGACTAAACAGGAACATGAAACAATAACACACACAGTCTTTATTAAGAGACTTCTGGAACTACGCTGTAATTCCTTCTCCAAACCTGACTCAGCCTGATCTTTGCCAGTCATTAATAAATTATAACTCATTCTATTTGTAACCTTATGCCATGCTATCTTTATTGCATCTTTCTTGGTTCATATCAAGCAGGATTTGCTGTCAGCGTGCAACAAAATCAAAATTGTTTTCCCATTGCTTGACAAGAGATTTTGGACTCCTCTTCTAACCCTCCCCATGACTTAGCAGTGGCATCTTATTAGTAATCTACGAATTTTTACAGCTCTGAGCTTCTAAATGTCATTTAGAGCTGATAGGGTTTCTAGACTGCTAATCTTGCATTTCAAAAAAAAATCAAATAAAATGGAAAAGCATGACCTTACAGCAGTGTTTCAAGATAAATGCAGTAACTGAGATTTTAATTAAATCTAATTTCTTCAATTATGCACTTCTTCTCATGTTCTCCCTTCCTACCTGCTATGACATTTGTAGATGGGAGGTAATAGTGCAAGAAGGGAAAACCACCTCCTCTCAGGGTGTCCAAATGTCCAGCTTTTCCTGGCTTAAAGCTGCAGTACCACCTTGCTGATGTTCCGTGCACACCGTTCACAAACTCTGATGTCAAAATACAGACTCCAAGAGTGAGGAGCACAGAGAAGACTGAGTCCATAAGGAAAGATTCCTCAGCATTTTGGAAAAACAGGATCTGTTTGAACTGGAAGGGACTTGAGTAAGAAGAAGATGGATGTGATTCACAGCCATCCATTGAGCATCATTAGGCTTGGCTCCAGGCCATGGCTGGTTCCATCCAAATGTAGAGATGCTGCAAGGATTGACCCTCAGGAAGTGTCAAAAGTGTGGAGATGTAAGGCCAGATGGGAAAAGACAGACAAAAAGAGAAGCAGAGAAAGGGGGCAGGATCTAAACAACAAAGCACAAACTTCTGAAAAGTTTGGGTTTGCAGCTCAGACCCAGGTCTAGAAACAAGTTTTACTCTGAATTGTTGTTTTCCATCGGTGTGAAAACAGATTTTGTTCCCTAGCTCAGGGGAGCCTGTTGCCTTGCACACACTTCCACATGCTTATAAGATACACTCAAAGCACTGTAGCAAAAGTGCATCAGAAAGGGAAGGGGAGGGAGCTAAAACTCCCCAAACAAAACAGAAAAGGGAAGAGATGCACAGAGAGCCTGAGGGAAGAGCAGAGAGACAACAGTCAGAGTAAAGAAGAGCCACATCGGAATGCGTGTGCAACTCACAGTTGTGGTGGTGGTGATCTCCTCCGTCACAACCTTCAGCGTATCGACCACGGAGATGTATCCCAGGCGCCTGGCGATGGCTAAGGCTGTGTTACCATTCTGAAGGGAAGAGAGAGGGGGAGAGCGCGCTGAGAGAGAGGGAGGATTGTGATGTGAACCAATGAGATCACTCTCTACACTGCATGAGCCAGCATTTCCATCCAAAACAAGGCACAGCCTAGGAAAATCACGGCTTTTTTACCGTTGCATCTGACTCTGTCTTTGTAACTTCTTTAAGACTATAGCCCCAATTGCCATGGTAACACAACACACATCTGCCAGCGATTCCAAATACTACAGCGCTGTATGGTTTAACCCTTCAGGGCTCACATTTCACTATACAGCGTGTCTTGCCTGCACAAGTTTGGGGTTTATTTTGCAGAAATACTCTTCTAAAAAGTATTTTAACTTTTTACAGTTTCATTCCCAGTTGAAGCTGTTACACCTTTACCAGGTACAATTCCTTATCTGGGGAATACAAAATTACAGCTGCATTCTCCACATATAAACCTATTCCTTCATACAATAAAAATGTATTTCCATTAACAGTTCACAAAAGCTAATGATTTTACAAATACAAACCACAAAAGGGTGAGGAGTGTAGTTCCATTTAAATGCATTTATTTGCAGTTTGAATGTTCACAATATAGAGACATGTCATTCATCAAATGGACACTAAAATAATTTAGCAAGAGTTTAGGCATATTTAACCCCATTTCATATCCTGGAACACGGACAGTCCACAATCACTGTGTCACTGAGCTTGGGGAGAGGAGGAAGGGATGTGTTCTGTGGTTCTTTGTAAAGGGTTCTACACAGAATTGTTCCATGCTACTTTGCACTGAACCAAGGGACAGCATGCTGGCCTCCTGAGCAATCATGGACTGTCACTGTATCGTTCTTTGCATGGAAATTATCTCTCTTGTGCCCCCACTGCACCATGGGCAGGGTCTATCAGCCTGAGGGCTCTCTCTTCTTTAGCAACTACCTTAGTTATCTGTAATTTAAACTCTTCTGCATTAGTCTAGCTCAGCCACCCTGAAGCAACACTGAGTTTGTGGATTAGCAGCACACAATGAACAGATTAGCATCTTCACAGCACAAATAATTTGACTGTTACTGTCACTTGCACATTAGCTGCTCATATACCATTCCCATATCTCCCTGCCAGATGTCTCAGGTTGAAATTCTCTCTTATCTCAAGCCAGAGGTTTCTCTGTGTGGACAAGGACAGATCGAGTATCTGAGGAAGCAGCCAACTGTGCAGCAGACACATCCCTAAGGCTGCTTGGACTTGGGTTCAATCTGGGCATGGCAGCCCCAATGCGACGACTGAAATCAACCAAGAGACCTGCAGCTGAAAACCCCAAACAGTACCTAGAGCCCCAGAAGCCAACTACAGTGGTCTCTCACTTAATGATCCAGTGCACAGACTGGTATTCTGGATCACTTTCACACAAGATTGTTCCATGTGATTGTTGCAGGACCAAACACAGTGCCAATGCTGAGTTACGCACGCACACTAAAGGCATCTGGAAAATTGATCCACTCTGGGGAATGACAGGAGTTTTGGACACTCTGTCAGTGTTCTAATGATTACCCAATTAGAGGTGACTAACAACAACATCAATGTGAAATAGGACAGTCGCATTCCTGTCTGACTGACTGCGGAGAAGGAGCTGTGCCAGGGCCTATTGACAGTCTTTGAGGAGCTATTAACTTCACTGAGCTCACGGAGGTGAACTCACTAAGAACCTGAAACCAATCCAGTGGACAGAGGGACAGAAATTTGGGTCTAAATAAAGAAAAAAAAAAACCAAACCAACAAGTTCTGAACTGCCCTCCATTTTTATGGAAAACTCTTCTGGAGATATCAATTTCCAGAGAGAAGTGTTGAGGCGGAGGGAAACTGAACGAGCCTGGCACAGACGGCTGTGGCCAGCCTGATCCCGCAGCTCAGGAATCTGCTTCTCCACCTCATGTTTAGCTTAGTGCACAGTTAGGTCAGATGTGAACTACCTTAAGAGGATAAGGAAAAGCAGAGGAAATTACATTTCCACATATGACNTGCAGCTCAGGAATCTGCTTCTCCGCCTCATGTTTAGCTTAGTGCACACTTAGCTTAGTTAGGTCAGATGTGAACTACCTTAAGAGGATAAGGAAAAGCAGAGGAAATTACATTTCCACATATGACAACCAGCTGTATGAGGAATACTTTCACCACAACAGCGGCTTGCTCTCGAGCCCTAAGGAAGGAAAGAAAAGAACTGTCCAGGGAAACAAGTGACAAGTGGCATGTCAGACTTACCGTGGTGATGGCGTTGGGCTTGGCCCCGTGCTGCAGCAGAACGTTGATGATGTGAGTGTGGCCTTGCTGAGCAGCCTGGTGAAGAGGGGTGTATCCATTCTGTTATCCACGGTGGTGACAGCAAAAGCAAACAAAGAACAAGAACTGATCATTAGATCAGACATTTCACTTTGCTTCCTTCTGCTCCTTTTGAGATGTTTCAAACATTAATTATGACATCAATCAACCCAAAAATAATAAACCTTCAGCAATAATAATTCTTCTTCCCCAGATTAACGAAAATATAAAGGAAGGCAATATTCTTATTCAGAAATCATTTTTCTCACAACAAAAAAAATCTATGAAAAGACATTTCTCCCCCATTTTCTAAATCAGAGGAAGGAACAATGAGGAACAGCAAAATTAAAGGGGCATTCTGAGGGCACAGAATCATAGCTGAGGCAGAGAACAGTCCTCTTCCTCTCACATCCTCATTTTCAACAGAGGGTCCAAGATTTGCCTTTAAAATATCTGAGTCAATTAAAAAACACATCATTTTTACAGCAGTGATTAAAGCCTATTTGCTTTTTAAAAGCCTAACAACATATACCTATTAGAAATGTCAATCAATTTTAGCTTTATTTTGCCTCCAAAAGGCTAGACCAAGCTGTAATTACAGTTAGGAACTTGTACACAGTGTCTACCTTAATAAATATGCTTAGTTCAAGACACTCATCCGCTCCAGTGGTTTGTTCTCACGTCACACAATACAGAAACAGAACCAAAGTGTGCTTAAGCTGGCTCATCTGAGATGGTATTGTGTAAGTCCAGTCAGGCAATTGGTTTACAAAATTATTCACAATTGGCTTTGAAAGCAGGCAGAGAAGAAACTGGAAGAAAACCCTGGGTTGATCTCACCGTACGCTTACGTAAAGCCTGGGGCAAGCTCTGAAAACATGCTCTGAGAGTTTTCTCTGCTGCATAGACACCAGTAATGCTTTGCACTGCTAACTAGACAGTGACAGTTCAGAACTGTTACAGTTCTTACATTGACAGTAGGAGTGCCTGGACTGTTAAGAGCCACTGCTTACTGTGGGTTCTAGAAGAAAGTAAATTCACTACCTTTACTTGAATAGTGCAGTCCTTCAAAAATAGAATTCATGTGCTCCTTGCACAGAGCATCATGCAGGCTTTCTCTAGCAAAAGCCCAAGCTGCAACAGGAGCTATTAATTCTTTAACATGCCTGTCCTAAATCCAGGATTTATTCTTTAAGCTGCATCCACAACATCAGTTGACAGATTGCCAGTATTTTTAATGGTCCCTGCGTGTGAGATTTTGGAGAACTACTTCCTTATACAAGCATGCTGACTATAATGAAACTATTCTAAATAAGTAAAATACCTGGGTGAAGGGAATCATAATCTGTCCAAGTGGCCCTTTAAACACAGGAGACCTAATCCCAAAGACACAATTTTGTCTGTCCCTTGAGTTAGCTTCCAAATAGCTCAGCTGAATGTCTTGGCAGCTGTAGCTTGGATCCCACTAGTGTCTGCTTTACTAATTCTCATCAGCTGTTTTTCTAGTAGTGTTGCCTGTCCTTTTGGAATCCCTGAGTTTTGCCCATTGATTTTGGGTGATCCCATGAGGGATGGGCCAGAATCTTTTATTTATTTACTTGGCTGTTTCTCACCACATTGAGCAGTGACTACAGTGACAAAATAATGCTACTTTGACAAATGCACCATCCCACAGGTCCCAGCTGGGGACAGGAGAGCTGAACAGAGGGACCAGCAGACTACAAGCCAGTGATTTTGACAGAATTTTTAAAATACTATCAGTGGGCTGCTTCCTGTTGGCCCCAAGATATCCAGCTTGAAGCCAGCAGCCAGCAATTACCTGAAGTCAGCTTTAACCAAGCTAGAGTCCTACAGTTCCTGAGTTAGCCTTCTCTTTCTGGTAACAGGGATGTGATTATTTCTGGGATGCAACACACGGTTGCTGCCATCAGAACCTCTCACTGTATTCTCAGAAGATACTCAGCTCTTGCTACAAAATGCATTCCATTCAGCTGGTGTGCCCACCACTTTATCCCTGTAGAATCTGTCGAAGTCAGTGGGCTTTGCTCAGACTTTGCTTATAGGTAGTCAGGCCCATTTCAGTGTATCTGGTCAGATTTCAGCATGGCCACATTCCCCTGAGAAAACCCCAAACTCTCCTTGAGTAAACCACATTCCCTTACCACAGCTGCTTCCACTCCCAGAGTCTTCCCACCCACACATTGAACAGCAGTAACTCTTCCCACTCTTCTCCCAGAGATATTGGAGAGGACCTGGCATCACCCTCAAAGTGTCTGGATTGTTACTTGCTAGTTTGGCAGCACAGTGGTGTTACAGTGGTGTAAACCATGTGGAAATGAGATCAGGAACAATCTTTCATTTGCTAGTTTGCAAGTGATGATAAAAAGAAAAAACAATGAAATTGATTGTCTGTGTCATTTTTTCATATACACAGAGTTATCTGGCTTTCCTTTCCTGAACACCACACCATGAGATGGAGCAGACAGAGAGCATTCCATTACAGCTATCGAAAGCTGACGCCTCTCCTGCCATGGTTAGAGTCCCCAAGGGAAAAAGCACGTATGTCATGTAGGAGTGCTGGGTTACCATGTTCAGAACAAAGAGCAAAAGCAAAGCAATGGAAAATTCTTTACCTTTGTTTTAGCATTGACATTTGCTCCGTGCTTGAGGAGAAAATTCACCATTTTGATGTTTCCATAGTGACAGGCCACAATTAAAGGTGTATAACCAAGCTACAGGAGGAGAACAAAGAAGTAAAACTGCAAGCTCAGTGGAACATTCCTTGGACAAGGGTAGCACCTTTGGCATGCCAAAGACAGCAGCCACTTCGTGATTTACCTTTGTCTGAGCATCCTGGTTAGCACCGTGTTTGGTGAGTATCTCGGCTACATTCACTTTATCCTCCTGAGCTGCAAGGTGTAAGGATGTCAGTCCAGCCTGGAGATGGAATATAACAAGTAAACAAACAGATAGAAGAAAGAATAAAACTCTGCTTTACATAAGGAAAAAATCTAGACTTTCCCACTTCCTCATCTTTAAAACATGATCAGATCCTAACTATAACTTCTGAGTATGGGTGGTGTCTTTAAACAAAGTAGAGGCGATGTCGCTCCTGTTCCAGCTGACAAACAGCTCCAAAACAATTACATCACCAAAACCATGGAGGAAAACTTTCAGGCACGAATGCTCAAGATTTTCTACAATACTGTAATTTGGGAAGCTGAGAAGCCCATTAATAAAATTTGCTTCCCACTCCTCAGACAGAAAGAGGGACCTTGACAACTGCAGGCATGAGCCAGATGAAGACATTAACTCCAAAAATAGATCCCATTCAAATGCCAGGGAAAAGGATGCAGCCTTCAACTGACAGCTCACTGTGATCATGTGCAGTGCTTTCCATCAAACAAGGCACTCAACAAATTTTGTATAAGAAATGAAAATCACCTTGTTTCTATCAGCAGAATATGTTAACTCCAAGCAAGGAGATGCCTAACTTGCATGAGCAAAAGCTGCAGGCTTTTCACCTGCTTAAATAAGATTTGCATATATCCCTGAATACACCCAGTGACCCATGAAGATTTACAGAAATGGTTCAGGGTTTTTTTGATGACCTTGTTTTCTGTAAAAAAGCTGCCATGCACAATCACTAAAAAAAATTTGGGACGGTCTTCCATCAAACTTTTCTTAGTCTACTCCAGTGCTACAGTTGTTTTCTTGTTTGACAGAGAATGTATATTTCTTCTCTTATCACTGAAGGATAAAGACATGTGAAAAGAGCCTTTGCTGATGAGAGCACTGAATTATTTCAGACTGGAGTTCTCAAGTTTCTGGTACAGGCTGTTAAAACCACCCACGGACACAAACGCTGCATCTCACTGGACGCTCCCACCGATAATACTTTGTTTCCAATTGTGAGTTACCTTTGTTGCCACGTGGATGTTGGATCCTTTCTCCAAAAGCAAAGTCACCATGTCACTGTGACCTTCCTGGGAGGCCAAATGCAGTGGGGTGACTCCTTGCTTGGTCAAAATGTTGGTCTCAGCCCCGTAGTTCAACAGAGTGGTAGCTATCTGCATCTGGTTTTTCTTGGCAGCAATATGCAGAGGGGTGTATCCATTCTGACACCAGCCAGGAAAGAAAAGGAAAATCAATTTACCACAACAGCCATGTAAGCCTAAGAAGTCAGGCACCATCAAACAGTATTATTTGATGTTACATCTGCTATTAGAGATGAGAGTTCATTAAATTTTCAAGGCCAGACACATCCCACGTGGCCCTGCTGTTGTGTTGGTTTGTACGTCTGTCATTTTTGCCGCCTAAACCAGGACAAAGCCAGCCCTCACCAGGGTGGGCAGGACTGTTCCACCGATACCTTCAAATTATTCCGAGTTTGACATCTACATCTTGTACAATCTATGTTGCAAATAATCCCTTTTGACTGGTGATTGACATTCTCCTTGATGAGTGATGAGTGCGCACCCTTCACCACATTATACTTTTGAGAGCATGTGGGGAGAGATGAGTTTGCATATAGAATTTTGATACATATGTCAGGCACAGGCTGGAAACAGCAGTGGGGTGGAATGTTTTCATGATCGAATTAATTATTTAAGCACAGAAGAATGGCATTTTCTGGCAATAAGACAACTTCCTAATTGCTTTATAACACATAGTGAGGGGAAAATCCTGGGTGCCAGCACACAGGTCCTGTGGGGGGTGCTTGGTTGGGTTGGTCTGTGGTTGTTTTGCTGGGTTTTTTAAGCGGGAGTTCCCTGTATCCTGCTTTCCATGCACTGCTATGGAAACCACATTCCCATTACAATCCCTGAGCATTTCCTGAAAGCCTGTACATCAGCAGCTTTGCACAGGGCAGGACACTCCCTGGTATTGCACCCATCTGCTCACCATTTTCCCCTTTTAGCAGCTTTTGCTTTACACAGCAATAGCACAAGACCATGCCTAACCCTGGAATGATTTGTGTGCGTGGTCAGAATACACAATCAGAATACACATTTCTAAAGTTATTGCTAATATCACACAATAGTGAGGTGACTTCCAGCTGCAACCAAAGCTCTGACAGGGCCGGGTCCCCTCAGGGCCCCACAGTGTCCCCTCAGAGCGCCCCTCACCTGCACAGTGATAGCACAACACCACTCCTAAGCCCGGAATAAAATTTCCAATTTGCTAAATTTCTAATTTCTAAAATTGCTAACATGGCACAATAGTGAAGTAACTTCCAGCTGTGACTGAACTCTGCTGGGACTGAGTCCCGTCAGCGTCAGGGCTCCCCTCAGTGTCTCCTCAGGCCTGCCCTCACCCACGCAGTGACACCACGACACTGCTCCTAAACCTGAAATGAATTCCCCTTGCGCTCATTCCCCGTATGCCTGGTCAGAATTACACATTTCTCCCGCCATGGCTCACGCTGCACGACAAGGAGCCGTCTTGCGGCTGCGCCGCGGCTCTGCCGGGGCCGGCCGCCCTCAGGCTCCCCCCATGGCGGGCGGGCTCACCTTGGCGGTCGCGTGAGGCGAGGCGCCCTTCTCCAGCAGCAACAGCGCCACCTTCTGGTTGTCGTAGTGCGCCGCCACGTGCAGCGGGGTGAGG
>VYXF01008403.1:766580-777917 GCA_013397295.1 Polioptila caerulea
GGGACCGATGGGGCGCGGGAGGGACGGACAGCAAAGCTACGGCAGGCAGATGGCTGTTAGTGGGGAGAAGCAGCGTACAAGGCCAACCAGGGTGGCAGCTGCAGGCTTTCATCAGGCCACACCAGGGGAAACCTGGGCTTTGCCCCTGGGTTTATCCATTGGGAATTTTGCCAGCTTGATGGAGCCGGCGCTTCCTGAGCCACAGACACACACCTGCCCTCAGAGCAGCCATGCACCCTCCTGCCATGGACCCAAACTCAACATGCTGGACAGCAGCACTCAGCTGTCACCCAGGGGAGACAACTCCAACAAAACCACAGCCACCATGCAAAAGCAGCTGCAGCCTTTTTGGGGTGCACATTTCACACAGTTCTTCCTTAAGGAAGAATCCAACACATTTCTGACATTTTCTTCCCCAGTTGTACCTTGCCAGCAGAATCAGGACAGGCACGACGCTGCAGCAGGAGCTTTGCCACTTCCAGGCTCCCATATTTGGCCGCCACATGCAATGGTGTGAATCCCTTCTGAAAAATTCCAGGACATAAAACACAGATGTTTGTGTTAAAGGTCATGCTGACATCCCTTGTTTATGAACTCTGTGTTAACCACTAACTCTTCAACCTCAGAATCAACAGCTGAACCTAGAAAGAGCAGCCACCCTTGAAAGCACTTTGAGAAGCATGAAATACAAGAAAATACTTTCCCTTTTATTATTCTTCCCTATTTATGTGCTCTCAGGCTGGCAGACATTTCATCTGATACAGACTGTACTAGCAACACACACTGCGTGGGGGAAATGAAGACACTTCTTCAAATTTACACCCCAAACCAGCTGCACCTTTTTTTGTTCCATGATGACAGCCTTACAAGTACTTCCTGCATCAGTCATTGCCAGTAACGATGAATTCACCAGAAAAAACCTCCAAACTCCAATTCCCTTCCTGCAGGAGGGTTTGGCGAAAAATTATTTGTACTTGGATTTGTGTATTCATACAGTCACAAAGTTCTGCTGAAGCTAAAAGGAGTCCTTCTGTTTGCCTGTTTTAATTCAAAAATTGGTAAGGAAAGCTCGTGGATGTATGACAGTAGGTGGCAGCCTGCATCACTGCCTGACAGTAATTTTGGGAAGCTGCAGCGACCTATTTGCCTGGCACATAAGTGATGTTTAATGTTTATTCTCATTATCATTTAGTTCCATTAATCCCACCTCAAAAAGAGTTTATATTGGGTAATCTCAAACATTTTCAGTCCACAAACCATAGCTCTATAAAGATATTATCTAGTGGGCTCCATCTTCTCCTATTCATAATTATAGAATGTTCCTGCAATACTAATTGCCATCAAGCAATATGGGAAATTAGGAAAGTATTTAGTGTATTTTTAGCCACCCTAATGTGATTTAACAGCTGGATAAAAGGAGAACAGCAAGCCCTCCCAGTAATCCATGGATCATAATTTGAAAATTGCTGGTTTAGTCTTTTAAACCCTAGAATACATGCCATAGTTCATAAACATGTTTTAAGCTCCAGCTGTAAAACCAAGGGTACTTTTATAAATAGAGAAAATAACGTGATTCTCACTTATCAAATGCTTTAAATTTTGAAAATATATCTTGGTATATAATTCTCTTCACAGTTATCTACTTTCTTACATATTCACCTCTCTCTTAGGAATGTATTGGTACCATTTTTGGCTACAAAGCCCACTAGTGATTCTGGAGAGCATTTCTTCTACAATCCCAGACAAAACGGCCTGTTGTGTCACATGACACCTCATTTTAGAACCACTGAAAATAGACCCAGCATTTGATGTGACTGGGTAGATGCTGATATCTATGTTTAAGGAACATTGCTTTCAGATAGCACAGGGCAGAGTAAGTAAATGAGGTACTGAAGAATAAAAGGAGGCCTGTTCATAAAAATTGTGTCATTGCCATCCCCTTTTCTTTTTTTGGAAATTCTGCCCAAAAATGCTGTGCCTCTAAGACAAAGGGAGAAACAAGGACATTTTAAACCTGTTGGGACCGTGTATTTCTCAAGAACTACATTTGGCTTCAGTGGCAACCAAACCCAATGTTAGATTACAGCAAAATAAGTTGATATTTGATTAACTTGTGATACATTACTCCAGTCCACTGGATTGCAGCCAATCAAATAAGAACACACCAAAAGGCCCAAACTACTTCAATTTCTCAGAGTGGTCCCAGAACAGACCTGCTCCTGTGCCACTGGCACAGGGATGTGAAGCGTTTTCCTTACCTTGGTGGACATGGAGTGCGAGGCGCCCGCCTCGAGGAGCACGGAGGCCACGTCGAGCTGCCCCTCTCGGGCAGAGATGTGCAGCGGGGTGTAGCCGTTGGTGGTGGCGGCGTCGGGGTGGGCCATGTGCTGCAGCAGCAGCTGCACGATCTCCGTCTTGCCCAGGCGAGAGGCGATGTGCAGTGGGGTCTGTTCTTCCTACAACTCAAATCGAGTGGGTCATTAGTGCTATGGAGCCACCCTGGGCACAGCATCCTCCTTGGTCCCCACAGGCCTTCCTATGCATTTGTCTTGCAGTCATAGGAAGTGATAACGGAAAAAATGGAGTAATGGAGGAGAGGAAGGTGGTGAGTGATTCCTTCAGCCATGATTTTAAGAGGAAAAAAAAACCATTGTAAGCAGAACACCTACCCTGGCTCGGGCATCAACCAGGGCCCCGTTCCTCAGGAGGCAGCGAACCACTTCCACCTGCCCAGCACGCGCTGCCATGTGCAATGCAGTTTCTCCACGCTGCAGGAAAGCAAAAGCATTTCAGTGTCCTAAAGGTCTGTGAAGATCTTTGCCAGCGTCAGTCCCACCCATGAGAACTGATGCTGATACCCACCCTTCTGCCAGCTGAGACTCTGACTTCAGCCCCAGGGTGGGGTGTGAGTACATATCACTGTACCTGGGAATGCCTTGGTTTGCCAGCTGGCCAATCCCAAAGATAGCCTCAACCACTGAGAGGCAGAATGAAAATCCTGGCTTAGGAAAATTCTGTCAGATAGACTTGCCCTGGTCACATATGTCCCTCAGCTCTCTATGTAACAGGGCATCAGCTCATGTGCCGCAGAGGTGAGAGTACACTGAGCCTGTCTGTCTGTAGGGATTGCACGGCACACAAGCCTCAAGATGGAAGGGGATATTTTTCCAGATGGTCCCTTCCTGCACACTGTGTGGAGCTGGCAGCATTAAGAGGCCTTCCAACAGCTGAGCACAACTCAACCAGTACACAAAATGTGTAAAATCTGTACTCAGCAGTGTGGCTCTGTCTCCAGGCTGTGGAATCAATCTTGTTTCAAGCCTTTAGTAGCTCACAGAATTTGAAGAATATGAAATTTTGGAAACCTGACCAAAGTGATATGGAATTTCAGATCAGGAATCTTCAAAGCATTTACTTTTTGCTTAGGTTTTCAAAGAAACACTGAAAATGAGGATTCCTTGAGGACAGCATTCCTTGTTTAATTGGGCTCTGTTCTTTGAGTGCAGTGTCCCAATGTGGACTGAAACAGTCCCTGTGCACCTCACCAGCATCTGGTACATCAGGTGCTGGGGCAGCTCCACAACCAGGAGCTCTACTCATCTTGTAGATACTTGTTATATCACAAGGGTAACTAGGGACCCATCATTTCTTTGTGTTAATTGTTCATATTTCTCATGCCAGAGCTGGAGAATATTCGGTTGCAAGGCCTTTCCCCCCTCAACTACCAATTAAACTGCAACTGCCAAAGTGAACACACTAGTCAAGACCATTTACATCAGAATCGGGAATCATGTCTTCTTGCCCTTGGAGAAAGAAGCAGCCTTAGCTTGCCTACTAATAGGGACTTTCAATTACAGCAAACCCTCTTCACCAGGAGTTGACTTCTCCTGTCATTTTTAAATTATTACCAGTGATTAGTAGGTATGGAAAGAAAAATTCCACAGCCCTAGCTACAGATCTTAATAATTCCATNTTGTCATTTTTAAATTATTACCAGCTGTGATTAGTAGGTATGGAAAGAAAAATTCCACAGCCCTAGCTACAGATCTTAATAATTCCATCTATATATAAAGTTTATTACCTGAAGAATGAGCTGTTTAATATGTGAAAAACACTCTAAAGATCAAATTTCTGCAATGACCCTTTTGTGCTTGAATTAGCAAAGCAGTTTAGGTTTTGGAAACAGTAATTCAACAGGGAACCTCAGCTTACCAAGTGAAAGCCAAGACACCTGTGCAGCAGAAATTGTAAAGATTCGCACACAAATGCTTGGTACCACAGTATTTTTAACTGCTTCCACAAGAATTTTGTGTTGTTTTTTTGTAACCAATAAAGTTCTTATATAAAGATTGCTTCCATAACAAAGTATGAAAAGTCTGTTTTAATGATTCACATAAACAATTCTGCATGCTAACAATTTCATTGGGTTCCATGTAAGATTTTTCTAGCTGAGAAAAGATAATGAGTCCAGTGTACCTGGATTACTAAATTTTTGTTGTTTTCGTTGTTGACAACACTTACCTATAACCTTATGTAGTGGAAAAAGCTACCTTCCAAGTACAGGTGGTCTCAAGTTGAATATTTGTTTATAATGGCAAATCCAAACAGTAAAATATCTTATGAAATACATCTCAGAAAATTATAATGCTGGTTTTGTTGTTATTATTTTGGTAACTAGGCTGTTGGTATACAAACACTGATTTCTATGGTAAGTCAGGTTCTGCGTTTTGTGTTACATCCCAAAGGTCACATTTTCCAGATTTAATCACCAGTTCCTGGAATTTTCTGTCTAAGGAACATCTTGAATTTCCCAGTTTTGTTTTTTGTTTAATTGTTGGGGTTTAAGCATTTTATACTCTTTCACTGACAGGAATGACACAATTTCATGGCAGCCAGCAAAGTTACGCAGGCAGAAATTAGAGCTATTTGGACTTGAATTTCATCTGTCAGAACAGAAACACAGACTTTGGGGAATTTGGCTTAAAATCCATTTTGGATGTTTTTTGGTGAGCTTTGCCTGTTTCTAAGGAAAACTTTACCTACTCGAGCATTATTGTAGAACACATGAAACCAGAGTACGACACATGCAACCATCGCTTTCCTCTCTTCATGAAAATTTGCCCTAAAGTGCAACTAAATATCATTAAAATGTGACCTCGGGTTGAGCTACATGGTAACCAGAGCCTTGGAGAGGGTGTTGAGCAGATGGTTCTAGCGAAAGCCATACTCACAATGTTAGTGACATCGGGAGAGGCTCCGTTCTGCAGCAGAAGGAGGACTATGTTCAAGTGGCCCATAAATGCAGCCACGTGTATTGGTGTGAGGCCCGACTGCGAAACAAAGCAAGAGCAGTTTTACTCCCCTGCACGGCTGGAGCGATGGGCTTCTTCGTTCAAATAAAACACATGGGAAAGAGAGGCGTGACAGGAGAGACAGGAAGAAAGAAGGGAAAGAGGAGAGAGAGAGAGAGAGAAGGAATGTGTCTGCAGGACATGAAACATTTTGCTACCTCTGTTATAGCCTGGATTGAAGCCCCATATTTCACCAGGAGTTCCATGACTTTGATGCGATTTTTCTTGCAGGCAATGTGCAGTGGAGTAAAACCATTCTGTGCAAAAGACAGTGATGTTAGAAACATGCAGCTACACTTCCCACACAGCTCCGTGCTGGCACACTGGGAGCACAAGGGTTAGACTACCACAAGCAACTGTTCTATAAGCACAACAGGTTACGAATTACAGACATCTCCCACTATCTGAGGCACAACAGAGCAGTGCTGCTGCTTTCTTCCCAGGCAAGGGAGAGGAAGGGAACCTCCACCTCCACACTTCACATACAGATCTGCCCATCCTGACTGCCAGCTGTGTGTGTGTGTGTGTGTGTGTGTGTGTGTGTGTGTGTGTGTGTGTGCTTCCCAAGGCTGCACACGTGCTGGTGAGGAGCACGCCCAGGGCTTCCCAAGACTGCCTAACACAAGGAAATATAAGAAATCACAGCCAACACTTTAGAATCAGTGCCTTCATAAAGTATTTCCTATTCCTCTCTAGCAGAATCGTGGAATCATGGAAGGTTTGGGTTGGAAAAGCCCATTTCATTCCACCTCCTACCTCACCTTCCACTATCCCAGGTTGCTCCAAGCTGCATCCAACCTGGCCTTGGACATTTCCACAGATGGGGCAGCCTGTGCCAGGGCCTCCCCACCCTCACAGGAAAGAATTTCTCCCTAATGTCTAACCTAAATCTACCCTCTTTCAGTCTGAAGCCACTTAAACAGAGAAGGAGAGAGGAACAGAGTACTTCTTCCAGATTCCACACAAATCTGTCTTTTTACTTGAAATCTAAGGATCTGTGTGTATTTCTTTTCATATTGATACATCACCTAAGGTGCAATATCCATGTTTGTGTGTGTGTGTGTACATTCTGAGGTACCTTAAATAAAGAACTACCCCTTCAGCTGTGGTGTCATGATAATCTGATGTCAGTTAATGCAGGTTAAGTGTGTGACTGAAGCTGAACAAACATATTATCCACCGCACATGAACATTTTAGTGAAAAGCACAGGTAGTGTTTTTTAAATAATGTTGAAAAATTGCTATGTTTTCTAATGAAGAGCAAAAATACTGCCAAACAATCAACAATCAGCAACCAGAACCGAGCAGTGAAATCTTAGTTTATGGGAACAGATAATCATGTAACAATTATTCTCTGCTTCTGTTAAAGGAAATGTTAATCACTAGTTCATTTGAGGGTGCTTTAAAGCAGATACACACTGAAAAAGCGAAGAACTCCCATAGTGCTTGTATCCCCAAAGCATTTTGCAAATATTAACAATTCTTTTTTAAAACTTAGTTGAAAATGAATTCTTTGTAATATTTATTCTATCGCGGAACTCTGCTGAATATTATTATTGTTTCTCCAATTTCTAAAAAAGAAACAAAATCATTTTATATTTTACTTCCCACACATCTCTCAATATATTTCATAGGGAGTTTTACTGTTTCAGAAATTTCCATATTTTTTCACTGAATTTCACCACCTCAGTTGATTTAATTGTGCTACTTCTATTTAAGTGAAAAACAGTTTGATGAGGGAGAGGAGAGGGCAGAAAAAAATGTATCACTAACAGAAATTATGAGCTTCATTTAATATATTAAACACTATCAACAAGCCAAAGGCGACAAGTCCCTGATGGCAGAGAGAGAAAATGAGAGGGGGGAGAAAACCAGTTTGGTGGGAAGAGAGCAGAGAGGCAGCAGCCTGAGGGT
The DNA here is from genome assembly GCA_013397295.1 of Polioptila caerulea. Taxonomy (NCBI): domain Eukaryota; kingdom Metazoa; phylum Chordata; class Aves; order Passeriformes; family Certhiidae; genus Polioptila; species Polioptila caerulea. Next base: position 773,846 of record VYXF01008403.1, read on the forward strand.
GTTCTCCTTTTGTTTCAGATGTTTCACAGGGAGAGAGGGAGGCATGGAGGGAGGGGAACAGAAGACACATTTCTGGTCGTGGAGGGAGGGGAACAGAAAATACATTTCTGGTTGTGGAAGGAAAGAAAGAACATATAGGGGGTATGTGCGGGTAGCTGAGGAAAGTGCAGCTAATCAGAAGACTGGCAAGAAAAACAAGCAAGGATGAAAACAGTGTCAAAAAAGATCAACCAAGAGAGCATGGCACTGAGAAAAACAAAGCAAGAAAAGTGTAAGAGGAGGAAGCAAAAGGGACTATGGGATTTGTGGGTATGGAAAGGCCAAGAAGAATGAGAGGGCAGAAGAAAATGACATAAATTCCAAGGAAGTAAAGGACAGGGAGAGTCTACACAGGAAAACAGTGGGTCTTACTGTGGGCAGGAAGCTGGGGAAGGCAGCCAAGTGCCCTGCAGTGGGGGTTCTGTGGAGGCCCCCAACACAGCAGTGGCAGAACTCTGGCCACGCAGGAGCATCTCAAGTGTTAGATTCTTCCTCTCCCTGACAGAGTGCAATACATTGGTTCGTGAACCCCCAGACAGCTAACAGCTCTTAGTAAAGAAAATTGTAATCTCGTCTGGCTTTGGATACATTAAACACTCAAAATGTTTCCAGAATCAAATGTGATGTTTTCCTCCTTGTTAGGGGCAATGGTTTGATCAGTGAGCAAAAGGAATCATACCTGCTGTCCTGTAAGCATAAGAACTATTTTTTTAAAAGAAACAAAAATGACAGCTAATAGAGGAAAATGTCATAATTTGATAAATGCAGAAATACTAGCTTTTTTATATGTTTTCCCTATGCCAATTAACTTACTAATTCAGTTAAAAGCCCAGAAATTATTTGTGTATTGTATCACCCAGTATGGAAAACTGAACCAATAATTCAGTAAAACACCAATGCATACATCAACGTCAGCCAGAACCAGCTCTGATTTTAGGGACTCTGCAGAGCTTCCAGACCTGACATGACAGCCACTTGCCACGGGGTGTGTTCTATGACCAGGTCTAAGGGATTCAAGGCACAGCACTGGTAACCAGCAGGTGTGACACCCCTGTAGCTGCTGCACCTACTCAAGGCTGTGGGCTTTGCTGACAGTTCTCACTTAGCTTTCCTATTAAGAGCCACCAGCCACTCTGTGACACGACCCAGGTGGGACAGCTTTACCAGGGCACGGGCGTTGGGGTTGGCTCTCTTGTCCAGAAGGAGTTTGGTGACACGGTAGTGGCCGCAGTGAGCAGCCACGTGCAGGGCAGTCAGGTAGTCCAGTGTCACATCATCCACAGGAGCCTTGTGCTGCAGCAGGTGCTTGACACATTCCACATGGTCCCCCTGGGCTGCCATGTGGAGTGGAGAGAGTCCATTCTGCGACAGAAGAGAACAGAACAGCAGCTTCCAGTAACCCTCATTTAGACTGTGCCACATGTAAGGACATTTGTGTTGTGAGGTGCTGCCCAGTGGGCTCTGCTATTATACAAGTATCTTCCTCTCTTTAGTTTCACCAAAGAGACAGAATTTGTAGGAAACACACTTATTTTAGAGGTGTGTTTTCCAGATGTGAGGAAGAACACACTGAAATAATTTTCCAAGTCTGAAATAGTCCATAAAAACAATTAGGAGAAATGGTCCCTGTTATCATATATGAAGGATCAGAAAATATGTACCAGCAACCACCTCTCAGGAGTGACTGACCCAGCTTTCACATCTCTGTGTACTACAGTCTCAGGAAGCAGCACAAGGGAAGTGCTGGCAGTAGCACTCCACATCGTGTGTTTAGTCTGAGACACTTGAGAGAGGGGCAAACAAGTGTACGCTTTTCATACATCTGGAAAGGATTATGTAAATAAACCTTCTTTTGGACCATTCTACCCATGAATACATCTCCTCTGGGAGGACAGTGACATCCCTGTCTTCCTCCTTGTCCTCTCAGAGACACTGAAAGCTCTGTGGAAGGTTCCATACTCGAACAGGGCACACACATACCTTGGTCCGTGCAAGCAGTGGGGCACCTCGCTCCAGGAGCAGCTCTACAACCTGGTCATGGCCACTTCGTGCTGCACAGTGCAGTGGGGTGAGTCCATCCTTAAAGTAAAAGGAGAGAAAAAAAATCAGCACATCCCCAACTGTTGGTCCTGGCACTCTGGGGAACAACCAGCCAGGAATGCAGCCCCACACGTGTGAAAAAGCTCCTTTCTTAAGTCCTAACTGAAGCTGGCTCCACAGCATGAAGTTTCACTCCTGTTCTTCCCTGCACCAGTAAAGGACACTCTAAGGTGACTGAGAGGGGAAGCCTATTCTGTGCTGAAATCTCTTCTCCAAGGATAATGTGAGGGTGTGCTGCCTCCTGCCCTCCCTGCCCTCCTGCATGGCTTTGAGACTGCATTGCCTCTCCCTGGGTAATGCCTGCTGGGTTGAGGATGATCCATAAACCAGCCCATGTCCTTTGGATTGCTTTTGAAGGAGGGATAAAACAAGTGATGTTCATACTAGAAAATTTGCTCTAGAATTTTCTTTTGCTTTTTAACAGGCATCGAGATAAAGACTTTAAAACAAGAAAAAGAGAGAAACAAACAGAATAAAATCTTTCACTTCTGAGATTGAGGGGTGAACACAGAGCTAACAATTCTTTTCTAAAATTGCTGAAATCAGATCACCAACTCCACAATAGTTTTTTTCCATTGCTTAACACCATTCTGTACCAAAAGACTTGCTCAGGCTACTATTAATGATCACAGCAGTGGTAGCAAAAGATGTATTGATGAACTATTTGGGTGGGACAATGAATTCCAGGTAGCTTTTTTTAAAGTTTGGACTTTATGCAGAAAAATAAGTACGAGGCTAGAAAAACGGTTCTGAAAGAATATTAGTGCTGAATAATAGAAAAAAGGTAACACATAGGATGTGAAAAGCCAAGTTTTCATCTCATTAGTCCTCAATATTGTTCAAGCATGCACTCAGAGTTGTCATCAACACTCACTCAGCAGAGATGGCTTTACAAAGGTGAAACAGGAATAGTTTTTAATCACAAGAAAAGCCTCCTCCCTCTGAGATATGCTGCTCATCTTGTGTGCCATCGATGCTGTTACTCTAAGGAGCCCATTGAAGAATCCAGTAATAGCTTAGTTAAAAGGAGAACGTACTGGTCTGAATTACTCAGAGGTTAAAAAAGCAACAAAACTGCAAAAACATGGCACTAAGGATGAGTTGGTGAGCCTGCTTCATATCCAGATGGACTGTTTACCTTGTTGGTGTTTGGAGGAAATCTGCATCACTATGTTTTGAAATTAAAAGTAGCCCTAGACTACACAGTGGCATTGCAACTGCAACCTCATTTCAGCAAGCATTGCCCTGTAACACCCTACAAAAGGCAGTTCCAAGAGGCAGAGCCTCTCTCTTGCCCGGTTTCCGAAGCACAGAGCCCTTTCCAAGTAAGCAGCACCACAAAGCTCCCCTGAAAGAAGCTGCAAGGAGCTGAAGTCTTCAGGAGGAATACTTCTCCCTTACTTATCTCCTCCTTCCAGAGGCTTTTGAGACACACTGATGGGGTTAGGTGTGCCTTGGTGCTCACTGTCTCAGGGGCATCCCCAAATCCCACAGAAGATTTGCACTGAAATTCCACAGATGGAAGATCAAACCCAAAAACAGAACTCATGGCCTTCAGCACTGGCAGATGTGGTCAGTGTGAAGAATTAGGTGGAACTACTTTACTTGGTTTTTTCTGCACTGAAACTTCCTAGTCCCCTAATCTAAGTCTTTTTATGACCAGCTGAGGTATATTATCATTTCATTGCCAGAGGGATTCCTACAGATAACTCCCAATGGCATTACAAAGGTAAGAATATATCCCAAATGCATTTCTAGGGAAGGTATTTAGTTGGTATTTCTTTCCAGTTTCTGGCCTCTTGTGCTCTACATTTTTAATCAATGTGGGAGGTTGACTTTCCCTATCAGTGTGATGGCTTTGATGTTACCCTATTTAATAAAACAGCAAAAAAAAAAAAAAAAAAAAAAAAAAAAAAAAAAAAAATTGTGAAAC
>VYXF01008403.1:777933-926757 GCA_013397295.1 Polioptila caerulea
AAAAAAGAAAGAAAATTGTGTGAATCATTGAACAAAAGCAGGACAAATCCCAAGAGGGAGAAAAAGAAGAAAAATATAAGCTAAGAAGCACATCAACTTCACAAGAAAGTCTGACTAAAACAAAACAAAAACCCCACAACCCCCTAAATAATTTAAAAACATGATTTCTTCTTTGTTCTGTTCTACAATTCCCTTTAAAAGCAGAGACAGAAATTTGCTACCTATCCTCTATTCTACCTTGCCATAGCTGTTTTGAGGACTTCCCACAGAACTCTCTTCCTTTTCCTCTTTTTGCTCTGAGGAAAACAGCATGTATATTTTAAAATTATTGTATATTTAATACTTTAAATTCTTTTGCTTCTATTTTTCATTCAAAGATGAGGGAAATTGCAAAGAGAGAGCTGTTGTAGCAGAAAAATTAGTACAGAAAACAATGCAGACAGGTAGACATGAGCTGACATGAAGAGACACACCAGTGTACCAAACTAATCCTTTTCTGCACCATTATCTGTTTGCCATGAGCCTCAGTGCCCTCAGATCGACTTCAGGGGTTGGTCTCAGTACTTTGTCAATCATTCCTTTGCTAATTGAGGAGCATACAGTGACCAGTACATCAGGCACATCATTGGACAGGACATCCAACTCTGGGTCAGAGAGACACAGACTCTGAAGCACAGATAATGGATAGCCCATAAACTCAAAGGCTGCCATGCCAGCAAACAAGAAAATCAGCAATTTTATGTTTAAAGAAGTTCAACAGTTATCTCCTCGCCCCAGATTGTATGGAATGAAGAGTTAAATGTTTCCATCTGCCCAGTGACATCCCACATCTGATACTCTCCTAACTCACACCCTGCAATGTAACTGACAGCTGGGTCACCCTTTAAAATGACAATGCAATCCCCTCTGTGCATAGAAGCCAGGCAATTCCATCAATCCTAATTCTCTCTTAAATGGTCCTCAAAACAGAAGGAAAACTTGTGCTTTTTTCCCCTTGAAAAATCAATCATTGGTCATTTTTTAACCTGCAAATTTAGCTCTGAATTCTGTGCATGACTCCTAACTGTAGGGCTCAGAAACATTAATTATTTGGTCATTACACAAATGTTTTCTTTCAGCTTAGCAGAGACACTGAGACAAAAAGAAGCTGTGCTTATGAGGGATTTTTAATGGGAAATGATGTGGGCAGCACATTCACAGGACAGTTGCTCACATTCAGTGCTCATTTGACCAAAAACTGATGACAGACACGAACATCAAAGGCCAAATTATCAACAAAGTATTCTAAATTGCAGTTGAATATTCTCACTTTCATAAGGGTGAAGTAAAATTTTAGTATTTCATATGTCAAACATGCAAAATTGTCGAAATTTCCTTGACAAATAAAGGGCTTTTAATTTGTTCATTTTTCATTACAAGTAAACCTCATTTCTTTAAAAATGAATGAGGCGAGTCTCCCTCTTGCTCTGAGCTCTTGGCTTAATTAAACATGCTGTAAAGTATTCCTCCAGGTCTGCCATTCACAGCACAAATCTGAAAAATACTGCCAAAAATATACCATGTGCTTGCTTGAGTATTAAGATAGTAACATAAATAACTCCAAATAACAGTCATTTTCTATATAACTTGCTTAGACAATTCATACAACATCCCTTCCCACTCCCTTGTAAACATTATATGAAGCCACTGAATTTTTTATAGGAAATATCTGCATTGTGATTAGATATTTATACTCTGACACAGCTCTAGGAATAGCAAAAGCTGCCAATGAATTATTAGTGCTCTGTGCATGTAGGAAGATGAGGAGAAAATGTCACAGCAGCATTACTGCAGGAACACTGTACAGAGCACAGTGCCAAGGCAGGGCCAGGATCCTGCTACAACGCTTACCACTCCCACGTGGAAATAGCAGAGTCAAGCCTGTTTTGTCAGGATGCAGCTGTACAAAAGGATATATTATTACTAATAACCTCAGGAGGTTTCTAGAATAAATGTTAAGGGGTGTCTGAAGCACGCTGCCCACAAAAAGCCCAAACCAACCAAATCTGAGTTGCACTGCTCACAGTTTGCTTCCTTTTGTTTTTCCATTGGCACCGTTCATCTCCATGAGTGACCTGCCACTTGTCTCAGCCCAGCTGAGCCTCCCCCTTTCCGTGGCCCTTCTCCAACCCAAATGTGCAGCAGATCTCCCACCATCGCCGCGCCTCTCCCCGCTCCAGCTCCAGCTGCCACGCTCACTTAACACAACACTCTTACTTTCCTACACAATAAGCTTCCCCTTCCAAGACTACATGCTCTCTTCCATTCCATGGATTTTATTCAGCTGCAAATATTCAGGGTTAAAGATTGCAAGAGGAGAGCAAGAAAAATCTGTTTTCAATGTTGGCAAGATTGAATGGGAAGAACACAAAATGTGTGACAGCTGCAGCGGCTGAGACAGGTGAGAGTGTTCCTCACCCTCTGAAGGGTGTTTGCTTACTCCCACTAAAATGGAAATTCCAGCAAGGTGATAAAAGCCTGTGAACAAAACTGTATTTTAAATGCAAAAAAGCATGCAGAACCAAAAAAAGCCTCATATTCTTGTTCCTTTTTTCCCCCCCATACAGTTTATATAGAGAGATTATAAAAATAGAAATAAAACAAAAACTGCATTCAGGAAGAATATTCCTCAAACTTTGTAACAGCCAGCAGCATTTTTGTATTCTGAAGGTGCATAGTGTTATGATTCCATTATATGAGGACTTTTCTTAATAGAAACACATGCATTTTGGCCATGCTAAAATTGCTTTTAAATGCTGACAATAATTCTCCCTGTAAGAATCCTTAGTGTGTTCCAGGAAGGTTGTAAATGCTTTCCTTCCCTCAATGGGAGAAAAGTAATTGCCATGCTACCCTTGATCACCTGACAGTGAATTAATCATAAATTAAACTTTCAGAGAACAAATTTCTGCACAATTTTTCTGACTCACTAAATGTAACTAATCATCAGAATCTGCATGGGTCAGAATTCTGGCCAAATATTAAAATTTTAAATAAAATTATGTCATTGAAATTCTTATTAATGTAAGAGAATGTATAGAGAATATAGGTTTGAATAAAATTTTGAATATGAAATATTTTAGTATAGGAATTTTACCCATTAATTATTTAGTGAAGAAAATCCATGGAAGGCTTGCATGTAAACGGAAGTTGCAAAACATCTAGCAGATATTATATCATAATATAGGCTAAAATAATATTTTAATATTTTATTATAATATAATACTTACCTACTGTTAAAGATATTTTGTTATTATATAATATTATAATGCTATCTCTAACGGTTAGTACTAATTAAAGTATCCTATTATTGTATTTGATAATGGAGTTTCCATTTCTACTTTGGATACAATGTAAAAGAGAAATTAAATCTCACATTTAAAAAACTTAGTCAGGACTTGGTTGAGAAAAAAAGGTAGAACTTAGCAAGAAAATAACTAAAATACTATTTTGAAATATGTAATTGTGTCAAGAGATTTACCAGCATTTCTACACTTCTACGGCTTTATGAGAAATGCCACAAAATTTCAGCAAACACATTCTGAAATGGATAGAAAATAAAAATACTGATTCCTGCAGAAAGCAGAGCTTTCCTTTGACATGCTGCATTAACTATGGAACAGCAGGACACATGCATCATTTACTCCCTTTGAGGAATAGACATTTTAATTTATATTTTTAGACAACACAGGGGCTCCTAAAGAATCATTCCAATGGAACCTTTTCAAAAATAGAATGCTTTCACAGATTAACTTTGCAAAACTGAAGCACTGGAGCTCATCTGCAATCCACTAAAAGAAGTTTTTGCATCTTAATTTATGCAGCATCAGATGTCATCTAACAAAGCAAGCTAAAAATAAACGCAATGAAAGCAGCGAGGACTGTTTTAACTGAAGAGCTAATTTTGATGTGGTGTGGGGCACAAGGACTTGGCAGTGAAACATCCTGGTATTTGAATTCAGCTGTTTTGCAGTGACTGTGACCTGCTGGAAGAAGGCAGGTGCTCCTGGGCAGCCAAGGGAGGGCAGCAGGGAAGGAAGGCAAGGTGTGTTAGTACCGCAGCGGGGCGGGCGGGCTCTGGTGCTGCCACGGACAGAGCACACGCAAGGCATCCCCGCCTCCTCTGCACTGTACGGACTCACAGCCAGAGCCAGGCACACGAGGGGAGTGCACAGAGCACAGGGAGAAAGAGACACACCAGGAGAACATCAACAGCTGACACAGAGACATGGACGGCAAAACCAAAGCTCGGGAATTTTCCCCACCACGAGGCGCACACCTCCGACCGCCACGGCAAGCCCTGGAGCACGGAAGAGGTGGAAGGTGAAGGTGACAGGAGGCTGGGGAGCCTGTGCAAGCTGGGATCAGTGTGCCTTAGGATACCTGAATGGGTTTTGAAGGGTACCTTTGTACTGACGTTCTATGTATCAGCTGACACAGGGCAGGGAGCCAAGACAATGAGAAGGCTCTAAAATTGGTCCTTCCCAGCTACACTGGGCAAATCCTGTTCTCTCAGATCCATTCACAACTGCCCTCAATCTTTGCAGGTGAGCAGGGATGGGAAAACACTTCGACCTCTTAAAATCCAAAACATCCCTCACAATCATCTGTGTCAACTTGTCTAGAACAATATCTAACTGCTGAACAGGAAGTAGGTGAATTCAGTACCGCCATTCCAAAGGTCAGATGAACTATTTCTGTATGACATGCTCAGGGGCACGTGGAATATCCTGACTGAAGTATATTATTAGCATTTCATGCCTCTTTTCCATGAGATTTTAGGTGTTTACTGTGGAAAACGTGAGCAGGGGTGATTTGCTGCACACCTGTTTGAGAGGCAGCTTTTTCCATCAGCAGTACTTTTTAAAAAATAAAACAAACCTCAGTGAGATATCGTTTCCTAATCAGAAACCAAAATCACAATCACATACAGACTTCACAATACTCATGACTGTCTTCAGAGCTTATGAAGCAACAAATGGTTGCTGTAATTAATGCTCAAGTCACTGCAGAGGTTGAATCAACCCCAAGGGTAGCTGACTGAAATATCTTCTACCTTCCTATGAGGTTAAACAAAAACTCTCATGTCCAGCTCTAAATTTTGTGTTTTAAAGCACTCCTGATCACTTGGACATGTAATTTTGAAGACTAGCTGCTTAAAAACCAGCTGTTCCTAAGAACGAGCCCTGTGCAGCTCAGTTAGAATAAATGACAATGTTTTCCCAGGTGATTCCAAAATTCCATTTGAAATAATTAACCCTGCCCATATAAAATGATGGGGTTTTTTTTGCCCTGTGAAATCACCCATAAATAAAGGGCAGAGAGATGATGTGACATTTCATAGGACAACTGGCAGGAAGAGGCCAGTGAGAATCACCTGATTAATACCCCCATGCTTTGTCTGGGGAAGAGACACGTGGCTGCTGGCTCTGAGGAGGTTACTTGTCCCTTTATCAGCTCTCCAATAAAAATGAGTTGAGCCCACTAGAGCTCACCAGAGCTTCCACAGGGTGTACTACGACTGGCAGAGACATTTAGGGGTCAGGGGGCTGACAGGCTTAGCTGTGTCCTGACCTTCCATTTCCTTTTGCTGTACATCACATATGCTGCGCATCATCTTGTGTCGTGTAAAGTTGGACCGACTTTCAGGCTTATTCCCAAAAAACCACCAGTTTCATCAGCTTTTTTTTGTATGATGTAGGCAGGTTATACTTTAGGAGGCTAAAGGAAATAGTATTTCTGCCTCCTACTATCACCAGTATCATCTGTTCTTTGGTCTGATACCATAGAAAACAGTCTACATAAAACAAACACACAAGAAATCCCCAAAAGCAAGCAAAATTCCCAGTCCATTTCCCAGAAGGGACAATATCATATTCAGGGAATAGAAAGACTCACCCTGGTTTTGGCATCGATCTGCCCTCCGCGATCCAACAAGAGCTTCACCATGTTTGTGTTTCCCCTTTTGGAAGCCACATGCAGTGGAGTGATTCCATTCTACACCATGAAAAGAACAAACAATGAGCTGGATGGATCTGAAGGTGTGCAATGGGGGTGAATTTGGGTTCGGATCACAAAAAATGAGACCATCACATCGTAGAGAATAAATGAGAATGTACTAAAGCATCAGAGCTAGGCACACACCATATAAGCCAGAGTTAGTAATTCCTTCCTAAGCAAGACTCCTTCTCCATTGTTTTGGGGTCCTTGAATAGAGGAAGCAGCGCATCTGCCCAAGCAGCAAACATCGCAGCCCCAGGACCAGACAAATACACAAACATGTATCAGAGTCCCAATAAGCCAATAGTCACAAAACACTAAAGCATTTCAATCACTGCAAAGTACACAGAGGACACAAATGCGTCACTCCTACACAAAGGAACCTTCTTGTGTAGTGCCAAGAGCATAAAGGAGTGGTAGGCTGTGTAGGCTGAAAGTCCTTGAAAACCCTTACGATGAGGCAAGAGGTAATATTAGCAGCTACTCCAGATTGCAAACAGGAGGGAGTCAGTCTGGAAGGCAGAACCCTGAAGCAATTCAAAGTGTGTCTGGCAAAATTAAACAGCAAACTTGTGACCTGGGAGCTGGGTTGAGATTACCAGAGGTTTTCACTTCAAACTACTTAATGTTCAAGAGCAAATAGACTGTAATTCTACAGTTGTTTACCATAGAAGAGTAGTCATGATTAATTAGTTCTTTTATTGTTGAAGTTGTATAACAGCAATATACTTTCCTTTCTGGTTTTGAAACACAGTTACATGTGAAAACATCAAACTAAAGTGGTATAGCAAATATTAAATACCGAAAAAGCCAATCAAACCTACATCTATTTTCAGAGTGCATCTAACAAACAGAAAGTCAAAGGGAGTTGATACTTTATAAGAGCACCAGCTTTCTGGAGCTGGCCAAAGGACCCTGCTTCCTCCAGCTGGGAACACTAGCAGTTACACAACTCCCGAGGCCTCCAATGCATTGCACAGAGACAACCTTTCAGAATTACTGCAAAAAAGACATCTTTGATCCCAACAGAACTTCAAGCATTACTTTGCTCCTTCCTTCACTCAGCTTTTGCTTAAGAGTTACCCAAAGAAACCCTCCCATTTCTGCAGGCCACTAGGGGCAGGAAGGTGAAGGGCTGAGTCCGTACCCTGGCTGTGAAGTCGACTGCGGCTCCGCGGTTCAGCAGCAGCGTGGCCACGTTGACGTTGCCGTAGTGCGCGGCGATGTGCAAAGGGGTAAAGCCGCTCTACAAAGGGAAACAGCCCTCGTTACGGACATCTCCTCACACGGAATCACCAGCTGAACTAGAACCTGAGTTTAAAATGCTGCCCCATCAATGCATCGTGTCAATTCTATCCAGACTGCGTCCACCTATATTAGAGCACAGCCTTTCAGGCAGAGGGGCCAGTTTTCAGGTGGGAGATTACCAAAAGTGCTTCATTCTTTCATTCTCCAACTCAGTCCCCTGCACCACTGGCCAATTAGAGTAATTTTCATCACAGAAAATATTAATATATTAGCTAATCTTAAAGAAAACAAAGCAAGTTCCTTATTACCATTTGGAAGCAACATGGGTCTTTTAGGCTGCATCTATTTATTGAGGTTGGAATAATGACCACAAAAGTTGTTGGACACTTATTTTCCTCCTCTTAGATATATAGTTCTTATTGGGATTTTTTTGGTTTGTTTTTGTTTTTTGAAAGCAGTAATTATTCAAAATGTAATTAAAGAGTTTGGTTTACATGAGAAACTACTCAGCAGCATAGTAAAAGAATCATAATTATTTATATTTATACACAATTTGGATTGCAAAGGATCTGAAGAAACTTCACAATCTATAAATCAAAAAACCCACGTTTTATTTACTGCGTTTAGAATACTAGAAGGTGAAACCTGCTCCAGAAAAGAGACGTAGAATCGCTTGACAACAACATGAAAAAAGATTAAATTTTCAGAAACTAGGACAGAGAGCAAGCTTTTATTCTCGTAAGTAATTCAAGTAGAAAGGGCCTTGCTTTTGAGGTTTCCCTGAAGAGCTTTACACTGATTTGATTGGATCCTGCTGATAGTTATAGAAAGGGAGGAATACTTCTAGCTTCTTGACTACAGTGTGCTCTCAGCTAGGTTTCCTTCCCCTCCGTATCCAAACAACCATTTTAAGCTACTCCTGGAACAAAGGAATGTGGGCACGTGCTGCCCTCCCTTCAGCAGGCACTGGCACCCCTTGCCATTTCCCTCAGGGAAGAACATGCCCATGGAGCAGGTGCCCAGGGAAGCTGTCACCCTTCAGTTCACATCATTGCTGCCTCCTGGCAGCTTGCTCATATGTGCACACACCAAGAGGGAAGCACACTCCCATGGGCACATGCATCCATAATTCATTCCCTCCTCCAGCAGAGAAATTACATTATTCAAAAGCAGGTATGGAAACAACAATTGCATTCTTGGAAATTGTTCTTTCTTTTGAAAGTGGCAATGATCTTTTGGGAAAATCCCAGCATAAGCCAATCAACCCCATGATTTTTAGTAGAAGTAAAATCCATACAAGAAATGTGTTATTTACTGCAAGTAAATTCTAAGTATGCACTGTCCTTGAGGGCTTTGCAAAACTTTATGGAAAAGATAGTAACAAGAAGAATGGTAAAAATAAGCAGATGCCCTGAACAATGTATTCCCCAAGTTTTTACCTTGGGGAAATTGATTATGCTTATTATTGTAAAAGACAGAAAATTAATTTTACCATTATTCTGGCTGAGCCAGACACCCTGATTTAGTTATGCCAAGTGAGTGCATTTTCATAATTAATGAAATTGAGCTAAAAAAGCATCTTTATCCTCTTAGCTCCATTACTTGCTTCAGACTCCTTTGGACTGATGTGAATTCTCAAAAATGTCCTTCAGTACTGACACAAATAAAAAGAAATTCTAAGACAAAGGATGAATAAAAAAAGGTTTTTTTGAGACACTAATTTCTATGTATTTTTTTAAAAAAAGTCATATCTTCACTTTTATTGATAAATAATAAAGAAATATTGGCAAAGAGCAGAGAAAATAATAATAAGTAACAGAAAGAGGTATTAAAAATTGTTGATCTCGGTACCTCAGTCGTCCTATTCACCATCATCTGATGCAGCATGGTTTGGGAAAAAGAGGAACAATATTAAAGACTGGCCACAAAACGAAGAACTATGTTGCTTTTTCTGAAATGAGTTATGTTGTTAATTACGGGAAAAGCCATTCAAGCATGCATTAACTTTAAACACAACCTAAGTTCCCGTGGGCAAATTTCCCTTATTTAATAGGGAAGCAGTGATTCTGCTTCCATTCCAGTGGCTTCTGGTTTGCAAATAATGAGAAGCTGGTTACCAAAGAAATGGGAAGCATAACTAAAAGTGAAAAAATGAGCCTTTTGTAATTACTGTGTAGCTTAACACTGCAAACTTAAAGGTGTTACTGGTGGCGGAAGTTGTCCTTCCGCACGGAGCAGTTTCGTTTCCCCATGAGGATGCAGGGGCTCAAGGTGCTGTCCCCGGGCCCGGAGCCCGCCCCGCTACCTTGGACTGCACGTCGGCATTGTGGTCGTTCTGCAGCAGCAGCGCCGCCGACTTGGTGTCGTCCTTCCTGGCGGCGATGTGCAGCGCCGGCAGCCGCACCTTGCCCTTGGTGTCGTTCTCCAGCAGGATGGCCACTGCCTGGTTGTGTCCCTGCTGCAGTGCCACAGCCAGAGGGGTGAAACCGTCCTGGGGGCAGGAAAGAAGGAGTGCTCAGCACAGCCGGACAGCCGCGGGGAGCTGCACCGAGCCCTTGGCGCACACCGACTCGGGAAGCACATTCCCAGCTGCTTTCCACCTCTGCACTCCATCTCCAGGGACGTGAGATTGGAGGCACAACGTTTTAACTCTTTCAAACACCTTCAAATGCTCTCAAACATTTGAAATGCTTTGAAAGGACTATTACACTTCAAAGCAGTCTTTTTTAAAGTCAAGTTTAAGCAAAGGATCATTCTACAGCATCTCTCTTAATTACTTCTCATCTTAAAATGGGCCACAAAGCATATATTGAACATTTTTTTGGTAAATTCATTTTTAGCAATTTTTTGGTAAATTTTGGCACTGAACACTGTAGATGTGAAAAATATAGAGAGAATATGTTTCTGATTATCTCAAATCTCTGCAAAAACCAAGTGTATCAAATGGTTTGCTGCTGTTCCCATTGCAAGTTACACATGAACCATGAGCCAAGAAATCCAGATCATGTTTAGGAACATGATTTGAAGGAGGAAAACATCACAGTATTTATATTTTTTAGAAAAAGAGAATCAGAAAAATCTCTTTGCTTCTCATTCATAGTTTTAGCTTTGTTTCTAAATTAGTTTAAAATTGTCGTGCTCCTCCACACATGCCTGGGATGGCCAGTGCTTTAAAATCCACGATAACATGATAGCAGCTTGCTCTCGTGGCTCTCCAGGCTACCAGACATTTCATTCTGATTTCAAATGGAACCCTTGCTCTGGTCATGCATCCTCCCCAAGCACAGGTGTGCTGTAACCATATGAGAGATGGGACAGCATTGCTTTGGAATAGGAATATGGAAAGATGAGAGAAGAATAAAGGCCAAGTTAGGAAGGAATGAGAGCTAACATATGTTGAAAGAAACATCTGAAGAATTGCCAAGGCAATTTTTCCCCTCAGTAATCTAATAACTTTCTCTCCCTTTTACATCGAGCTGTGGGTAGGTGCATTGTAACAGCGATACTGCTGTGGGTTCTGCCTGTAATAGAGATTAAATTCTGTACAGTGAATTAAAAAGGGGGGAACAGCTGACAAAACAGCTGAACTGTAAAGATTATTCTGAGATTGGGGCTACTTAAGGTGTTGAAATGGCTTAATGCATTTGCCTTTTGCCTCTGGGAACATGAGAACAAATCCTGGATTAGAGACTCTGAAACCGAGCTCACCCTTACTCTCCTTTTTTATCTGCACGTATGTAAGTGTGAGAGGAAATGAAATGCATCCAAAGGCAGGGCAAGTTTCAAGGCTTCAAAGACAAGTTCATCCATTTGATTTGCACCATTTCATCCCACATTCTTCTCTGAAAGGACACAACTCTTTCTGCATTCCCTCTCCTTTTGCCTCTGGAGAGCATGGCTGACCGAAGCTTGGAGACAGCTTTTCACTTCCTCACCTCCCATGACAAGGGCCAGTCTTTGATGCTAAACAGAAACACCTTCTCCCTGTATTTCTGTGGCATGCACAGTTCAGGCTGCCATCCCACCTTACTGAGGGTACCATTTCTTCATCCTATTCATGAGATGAACTCTGGGCACATATGAAAGCGACGGTGGCTCAGGCCTTGCTTCAGGAACACTCACACAATCACAGACACCATCATCTCAGCAAGACCTGAACCTAAAACTGACCTAGTTAAGCAGCAAAGAGGTCAAGGGCCTTCACAAGCTACAGAGTGAAAACTGATCTTTCTGATGGCAGAAGACAAATTTGGAATCAAGGTTAGAGTAGGAATATATTTTATTTTTTCTCCTCTCTGCCTTGTTTATAAAATCAGACTACAGTGTGAGTTCTGTGGATGTCTGCACTCAGAGGCCACATGAATTATAATCATCTCACCCTCACAATTCCTGTAAACTGAATGAATTCCCAGCCAGCAGAAGTTACTGGGAGCTGCCTGCCAGCAGGTGACTGTGGGCTGCAGCAGGGTTGGGCTCATGGAGATCCCCAGTTCCACCTGGCTCCTTCACAAGGAGTGTGTTTCTGCCACGTTGCCTGGCGATCATATGGGATTTTGTATTTCAGAAAGCTGACAAGTAATGTGATAGCTACATCTATTGAGGGGATTATTTTATGAGCTGTCATCAAATAGTACAGTATCCACTGAGAGAAGGGACAGTAAGACAGCTGCTAACACTGACAGGTTTGAAGGGAAGGAGAGGGAGCATAAATGCACCAGCATTTCAAATTCATCTGCTCATGAAGGCAATCCAGAAAGGGAATGTTTCTGGACAAGCTAGAGAAAACAATAAACATGAACAAAAGCTCTGGCCAGAGAAGAATTTTGCTATAGCTACTTCTCATGGCACATCCACAGAAGAAACAGGAAGATGACACACTTTGCAGCACAGAGCCTGTTCACTCACTCCCTTGGCTGGAATAAAGAACATTTGGCAGAAAGAATAAACAGAATGAGCATAGTCCTAATGACCAGGGAGTATTCTCTATTGCCCCTAAATGCCCTAATATGCAGAAGGAGGCTTGTGGGATTCATTTCCTCTTGATATGGAGTCTTTCCTCTCCAACTTAGATGTCTCTCCTGCTTGCACAGGAGTTACTGCAGCTTTACAATCCAGATCCCCAGTTAATAGCATCCTTCTGCCTATTTATGCCTACATGGTCCAGCAGTAGAAATAAAGTGTCTGTGGAGAAAACAGCCTGGCAAGCTCATTGATGCAATCCTTGTTAGCCATTTGGTTTCCAATTTACACCACTCACAGCCAATAAAGACTACACACAAGTTACTCCAAGTCACAGGAGAGCCTCAGAATCAGCGTGACTTAGGGCAACAGCAGCAAGAGGCTGGAGTAGGTGACCTCCCAAATGGCTCTGTAGACCCAGCACCACAGAGAGCCTCTCCACTTCTGAATTCACCTAAAACCCCAACACCCAGGTGCTGGGATATTGGTTGGACTCCATCTGAGAGGTCTTTTTGAACCTAAACAACTCAGTGATTCTAAAAGGAAGCTTGCTAACAAATACCTGTTGATGCCAATTGACACAGACAAGCCCTCTGGACACAGCTCACACAGTTCCAAATTCAAGTGATCTGAACACACAGGCAAAGAAAATTATGAGACAATCCCCTCACCTCGGTAGCTGTGCTTTGGTTGGCTCCATTCTCCAGGAGATATTTCACCACCTCGATGTGGTTCTCCTGAGCTGCCATGTACAAAGGAGTAAAGCCATTCTAAGAAGAACACAGGAGAAAATAGTGTCACATGGAAATAATATGTACCAACAATAATGAACCACAAATGGATACACAGTTAAAAATGCATTTGTATTCTTGTAACAATGTAAGAACAACAATCTTGTATTTTTCCCTTAATACAGTCATGCTTAATGTCATTTAAACCCACAGAGGTCTCCATGCTTTCACACTCATTTTCTTCTGACATATTTTAAGGAAGCAATGGACACACTAATTATTAATATAGCTATTCCTTGCTGATACTTCTCAGGGATGTAAAGCTGGCAATAAAGTTTTATGAAAGCTGACAGGAAAGCAAGAGTTTCCTCCATTTGTTACATTTACTGAACCAAAGACGTCATCCCCTGGAGACTATGAAGTCCATACCTTCTGACAAGCTCAGTAGGGACAGCAAAGGCTTAACATACTATGTAAAATTTTAAAACATAAAACACTGCAGAGCATCCAACATAAAGGAACTCAGTCTTGCAAAGGAACAACTGCATTTCTGCAATGACCTACATTTATTGAAAGAATTTGCTCTAGATAAAACGTAATTAGAAAAAATTATTCTAAATCAATCGGTCTAAAGGAGAAATGTGAATTCTTTCTTCACAATAAAGTATTTTAATGCAAACAATTGTAATTAATTACCTACAAAATCCTGATGAAAGAAAGGCATGGAAGTGAGCTGTCTACCTGATCAATAATTGGCTTCTAAGAGTTTTTAGGATTTCTAAGAAGACCTTAGAAAATTCTTCAATATTCTGTAGACTACTATGTAACATAAGACAACATAATCACCTGTACTTCTGGCTTGAAACGTCACTTTTAACTAGAAAATAAATCATAAACCAGACTTCAAACATGCAATTTATTTGATTTTTTATTATCTTGTGTGCTGTCACACTGAATTACAGGGTTTTGCATTCACACAAGAAATCAGAATTAATACAAATATGACCATAACCAAAAACCTCGTTTCAGAGAAGCCAATATTCTTCTTTCTAGGAAACCTGCTGCGGAAACATTCCAACAATTTCCTAATGAAATGAAATCTCATTTTTCAGTCTAGATAATACAGAGATTGTAAAACTGATGTCTTTACCACCTCCCTCTGTCTAGAGATACGTAGAAAACTGTTCAGGCAATAAACATAATTTATGTTGTGGATGTCCTATGATATTTGTCAAAAAAGTCGTAACAAATATTTTAATGCTGCTTTGCATAATATTCTGGCATTTCCATCAACAATCTTGGGACACAGAATTAAAAAATGGCACCCAGAGAACACTTAACAGCAGTTCAATGCCAAAACTGGGGGATGTATTTTGAGTGGCTTTGCACAGGAGTCAGTTATTATCCAATATTCTCAGAAATTATTCAAATGATGGACTCTTATTATAGTCACAGATAGTATGACCAACATAGTCTTCAAGTCCATCACACCACAGGATCTTCATTTGAAACCATGGCCAAAAGACCTGGAAAGGTAATTTAATAGGGATAAACACAAGTTTCTGCACTACTGCTGGATAACTAAACTATGCACACAAGGAATGGCAAGTTAAGAGAAGAATTCTGCAGAAAAGGTCCTGAAGGTCACAGAAGTCTTCCAGAGACTGGTCACTGGTCAAGGAGCTCCTTCTGCTGTAATAAAGACAATCCTTGCCACTGGCATAAAAAAATGTATCTCCTTAGGGAAGCTATCTTCCCTGGAGAAAAGGCTATTAAATGGTGGTGCTCCGGCTGGAGAGGGCAAAGTGAAGGAAAAAAGTCTTTAACGGGGAGGGGGAAGGTCTTTTCTGCATGATTAGGATGACTAAAACAAAAAAGCAGGGTTCACAAGACTGCTGAAGGGAAAATTCAGGTTAGACATCAAGAAAAGCCTCTTAACAATCAGGTCAGGCTGATGGGTACCTTTCCTCCCCCAAGTCACTGCTAAAACCAGGCAGCAAACTGGAAGCACACAGAGCCAGCCTCTCCCATGTCCCCTCTGGGGCAGGAGCTGGGGAGTCAGTGACCTCTGGTTGCCCAGCTGCTCCTCAGACAGCTCTTAACAGGGAGGGGGAGATAAGAGACCCCATCATAGCATGAAATGGAGGAGAGCTGTTCACCGAGTAACTGGGATGGTGCAGGGGATTGCCAAGCAGAGGCAGGAGCTGGCAGAGGGAATTAGGAACAGATTGGGTTCTTTTCCACTGCAGTTGTAGGGAACAGCATAGAGGAACCTGCAGGTAACCGAGCTGGCTCCCTGTTCCAGCTTTCCTTCCCACTCTGGAAAGAACCAACGTGGAAAACTACGAGGGATAACTCATAGTAATTTTCCACTTGCCTCATCAGCATTTTAATGGTAAAGTCTAATCTTCCAAATGTAATGCATGCTGTTTGTAAAATCCTTCTAGCTCGGAATATCACAAGGATCACACCCATGGAATTGGGTGAATATGACAATTTTCAAGCCACAGTAAATCAATTTGCTTAAAAGCTTTGAAGAATCCATTTTTTTAATCAACTCAAGTCCCGGGTTCTGGAACAGAACTAGGACAATAAATCCTGGATTAGGAGACTATAAACAACGCATACACGACTTCATGACCTTTTAATACCAAGAAATACTACATGTTTTTCTACACAGAGATCTCAAAGAGTGCCCATTCCATCATACCTGTGCTACAATCACCCCTGAAACTACAGCAATTTAGGAGAAAGAAAATTCTTGCACATAAAGTCAGAGCATCTTTGTTTGCCTTCAGGTTTTATTTATAGTCTGAAACTACTGTATATATTTTGTTGAAATCTGGCTCATTTTTGGGAATTACAACATGCTAAGAGCTATGTGCAAAACTGCCTTTACCAGACATGCTGGAAAATACTCCCCTGATTTTCTCCCCCTGGCAAGGTCAAGACTGACTTTGTCTGCTGGCAGGGAGAAGTCTGCTTTCAGTGAAGCTCTAGTTTCAGAGCTTCTAATTGCAGTGTTCCCAACTGCAACAGTCCTGGCCCTTGGCCAGGAAACTCCTATTTTGGGATTTCCAATATGCTTGCTCTCCTTGGCAGAGCTGCTCCCAGTGGGATTACATGCTAGTCCTGCTGGAGCTCTTTCTTCTCCCCTGGCCACTGGACCCCGGGTGTTCCATCCTCCTGTCACCCCACATGGTTTCTGTGATGTGTCTGTCTGTCTGTCTCCTTCACAGAGAGTTTCTCTCTCTCAGCCAGTCCTACACTTCCTGAATGAAAATGCCCACAAAAACCAGACCCTTCCCTTCATTTCCTTTCCTTTAGTCAATCTAAAATCCCCTTCCCAGTTTCTCATCTTTTAGTTGCTAAGATCTGTACATCAATAGTTCAGCTCTGATTCTGCTTCTAGAGATAGGTCAAAGCTCAAAATCCCATTGCTCCCCAAACTAAAGGAAACATTTTTCTTTGAATTTTGTTTCACTATCCAGAAGTGTCTCCTGCTGTATCCATGACATACTGGGAAATGATTCTCCATGACCATACTGCAAGGCAGACTGACCTCTCCTCTTAGCATGTGGAATGGGACTCAGCAAGTCTATCGGGCCAGTGGTGGGCACTTCTTATTTCAATTAATTTCCCTTCAGTTTCTGATCCCATACCATCCAGAAATAAAGGAAGAATACTGACTGTGAATTGGGAGAAATGCACTACGTTTTTTTCCTGTAAAGCCCAGCTGTGCAATCATGTTCTGTCTGTATGTTTAGATTTAGTACATCATCCAAAAAATTGAAATTAATTGTGTAATGATATATAACACTCATTTCCCAACAATGGTTTCATCAGAGTATTCCTGGTAAGGACAGAATACTCCCATTTCATTCCCTCCTCCTGAGTACTGCAAGACGTTTACTGGTATAGTATAAAGTCAGAATGAGAAATTATCACTAAACTGGGTATATTTCATACTCCATTCTCTCTACTACATTCACTGATTTACTGGCTAATTGGAGAAAATGAGTAGCTCTCAAATGATTCTTCAAGCTATTAATGTAAATTGGCAAGTCTATATATGACTCAGAATTTGTATCATTAAATTGTCCCGAGCCCTAATGAAGAACACAGGCTGAAGAAGCAGAGGGATTATTAGAGTATTGAGAAAATCATGCAGTTCTGTAGCTTGGAAGAGGTTTATTTCATGGCAGGCTTTCAAGGAACCAAGGTTCCTCTTTGCAGGCAGTGCTGAACCATTGGCTAAAGACTTGAGCGTCCATATACCTTATGTCCACATATAGACATGAATATATATCTTTTTTTCATACTTATAAGAAAAAGAGAGAAAATAGAGATATATAATCTCTACCTTTTGCCCATTTGAAGAGGATTCATGAGAGTTAGCAACATATCCTTTAACTAAAAAACCATAAATCCAGATGAACAAAACTATTTTCTTTTATAGGCCCCCAGGAACTGTTTAAGATCATATTGGATGACAGAGATGATCAGGAAAGAGAAGAAAACTGGCACCTCATGCAGTGGTTTACATACAAATGATACTGACATGAAGGATGACACAAGAGTGAGACAAGCTTAGATTATTCATCAAACGGCTCACACACATCAGAAAATCTGTGGGACTCGTGGTCCTGTGCTAAAATACTGGTTCATGCAGTAAGATCATGAACATTTGGGAGTTCTCAAGTTTGAGACCGGTTTCAGGGGTTTTTCTGTTCTTCAGAATATTGCCCCACTTCAAGGACAAGAACAGTATGTTCCTGATTTAAATTTTTATTCTGCAACAGACAATTAATCTTTCTGTTTTCCCCATTTTCCACTGGTACCAGTCTGAACCAGTGACACCTATGCCTCACCTTGACAGTTCTACCTGCAGGCACTGCTTCCCTTATCCCAGTTGCCAGGAATCTCTACAGGAGAGGAAATCCCTCCAGCAAAGGTCATTTTGTCTCAAACAGAAGAATGTTATGCAGGGAAGGAAAAGAACAGAAGCAGTGGGCACAAACTGAGCATCACTTTTTTACTTTGAGGGAGACCAAGAACTGGCACAGGTTACCCAGAGAGGCTTTGGAGTCTCCGTCCTTGGAAATACTCAAAACCCAGGACATGTTCCTGGGCAGTCAGCTGTGGGTGACCTTATTCAACCAGGGGAGAGGACAAGATGAGCCCCAGAGGTGTCTTCCATCCTCAGCCCTTCAGTGACCCAGTGAAAAACCCTCCAACAATCCTAGGAACAAACTAATTCAATCAATGATATATGAGGGTGACAAATAAATGCAATCTGCAAGCTAAATTCAAAGTACACATCTTGATAAAATCATCAATATCACAATTCTGGGAACTTTGCTCAGTACATTATGCTCAGAGCATTATTTTCAGCCAGTCTATAAATAAATTCTTCATAAGAGGATTATATCTGAGCAGGAGAGATTCTCTGTATAAAAGGGTGAATTAAGGATAGATCAAGGTATCTATGTTCATTTTTTGAAGTCACTTTTTTGTTGCTCTAAGCTTACATCAAAATCCAGGATTTTAAGATAGCAGTAACTTTAACAATTATCCACCTTTATTTCTGTTTTCCATTTAAATAATTTTCCCATGAAACAGATAATCCATACTCTTTTTCATTAAAAAAGTCTCATAAGTAATTGAACTATGGCATCTATATTTAGATTCAATCTAACAGCAACAGTGAAATTTGTGAAGATAAGGGTATAAGAAAAAGGGAAATATATATAATTTAATTTCAAGGTGCCTAAGGAATATCACTTTGCCCTACAGTGAACAGAAAGTTGGGTTCTCTGAAGAAAGATTGGGCATATTCAAATCAAGAGCTCCTATATCCACATTATGAGAGAGAGTCAGTAAAAACACCTTTTAGAGACATCCACAACCAAATGGAATGCTGTGGATTTCTGATGAAAGCACCACATGTCTTTGGAGCAGAAGCTTTCCTCCACACTTCCAAGTGAGCAGTACATCACACATTCACTTACCTGGGCTACCATTTCCCTTTATAACAAATCAGCAAAGTGCTAGTAAGGATGGCACAGAGATTAGATGTAAATATCTGTGCACAGAGAAATGCTGGATGTAGAGAGGCACATCCCTAAGGGAAAAGTAAGCTACTGTATTCTGACCTGCTGTAAAATCCCCCAGCAAGTGTCAGCCAATCGTTTAGGTGACGATTCTTGCATCCATCACACATGGCAGATGCTGAGGCCCACAGAGTCCCATATGTTCGAGATGAGAAAAGTAGTCAGGAACAAGATAAGAATTACTGGATTTAAGGAGGCTGGTCCCCAAACTGGTCCAAATAGTTAAATTAAAAACAAAAATTAAAAGAATATTTACTTGTTTGAGACAATAGATTATAAATTAACTTGTAACAAATATTTCTTTTTTAAATGTAGTGACACAGAAGCCTACACTGAAAATAGCCCCACCCCTTCAGCTGTCCCACTAATTCTCTAGTAATATAAATAGTGTTTGCCACTCTATACTTACGCCATGGCAATAATGACAAAGCCTATGGATAAATGATGCAGCCTGGCCTGTGATAAACTTGGCAAGTTCATTCACGGGGGATCACCCAGGACTCCAAGGGCAGAACTACGTACATGACACCTGCTGGGTCCCCACTACAAGGCCCCTCTCCTGGGAAGTGTGAGTTGAAGTCATTTCCGAGCCCAGATGCTGAATTTAAAGAGCACAAATATTCTATTTCAGCAGCCTCAAATATCATATTTTTTTCCTTGGGAACAGAAAAGTAAAAACAGGGCCTGAAACACAGCCAGGCAGAAATCAAGGTGTTCTATGCCCTGGAAATGGCATTTTTACACCTAGGGAGTCTGTAATGGAAATGGAGCTGATGGAGACAAATAGGATGAGATTGGTCATACACAAGAAAACACCACCTTGATACTGGGCATAGGTGAGGGCCCAAAGGCCTAGTCAGGGAAGAGTCTCAGATTTGACTCTGGGCACTCATCCAAAACTGGGGTTTGCCTTCTGAAACATGGTAAGGGAAAAGAAGTCCTGAAAACATCCATTTATTCTGTGTGGTTGAGGGCTGGAAGGAAGACAATACTGTGCTAAAACGAAAAATAAGATGTTCCTATTTATTTGGTTATGGCTCAGCCATCCCCACACTCATAAATACCCACGGCCAGCATTTGCACTGCCTGGTTCTCACAGTCACCACTGCGTAATCCCAGCAGGGGGGAAATATGGTGTGTTGGTCTGCAGAGGCCTTACCCTTCTGACTGGCATGTTGATTTCCTGCAGCCTCCTAAAGCTAATATGTTCTAAGAATAAATATTATCGACTGAAGAAAACCACTTTTTGTTTCAATTAGAATCTTTCCATCTAGACCATTCACCCTTTCATAGCAGTAAATTCAAAGAATTGACTAAGACATATACTGTAAATATTTTCAGATTGTTTTCAGTCTTTGTTGAAATATTTAGGTTTTTCCATTCTGAATGTATTACTTTTGTTTACATCTCTCAAAATCCGTATAATCCTCCAGAAGACATTTCTTCCCTTTTTTCCCCTCCAGTGAAAAAATAATGAGCCTGCCCCTTTATTACATTAGAAATGACCAACTGTGGCTAAATGACTCCTCTTGATACACAGCAGTAAAAATCTGCCTCTCTAAATATATGGATATAAAAGCAGAAAGACCAGTTGGTGGAATTAAAACCTTTTGTCATAATGGAGTAGTAAATACTCTGCAAAACGTGCTCCATTCCAAAGGTTAGATTATCCTTACAACCCATGGGGGCAGCAATCCCTGGTAAAGCAAATCCTAGGGCATCCTGACAGAGACAAGCCGATCACTTCTCTGAGAATCACCTAAATCCTGCCTTTGCTTTTCTGGTAACACGGAACGTGGACACTCACAGAGCTCTCAGCGCTCCTTTCGGGATCGCGCATCGGGGCTGGAAACGTGCTGCTCTAAGGATTGCTTCCATCTGATGAGAAGTCTGGGTGAGAATGCTCAAGCAGTCACAAAAGCCTGTCCTGTACACTGACCTAGGAAGTGGTGACCATAACCGGGGCAAACTTAAACAAAAATATTTCTTGGCTAATGTGTTCCCAATGTGCTTAGAGCAGGATGTCGAGGAAAAGAAACCGGAGGGCTTTTAAATAACAAAATCAGCTTGGGGGAGGACTGATTTATCTAATCCTTGCTCTCTGTATCTGGGTCACTTTAAATAATCTGATGATTAAAAGGTAGCTCCTCCTTTCGTGAGGGCCCCTATACAAAGCAGTGGTCAAAACATAACCTGTGCTAATGGGGAACATGTTCTGTTGCAAACTCAGTGGCAGGAATTTTAAAATTGAAGGGGATTACTTCTTTCTTAGGCAACTTCAGGGTATGACAGTTCCCTCACAGTTCCCAAACAGGAGCATTATATTTCCTCATTTTGCCTTCTACTTTTCAGCTTTATACCTCAATCACTCGGCATTTGTCAAAGCGCCTCATCCTAAAAGGTGCAGCTCTCCACAGGAGGCTTTTCTTGACCTTGTCTGGAATGGAAGAATGCCAGGATGGGCCCATTCCCTAAGGAAGGCATGGTCAGGACAGCTCAGCATCACGGCTGCAGGGACAGTCTACAGGTACACTGAGTATGAGCATTGCTGCAGTCAGGCTATGGGCACCTTTGGAAGGCTCATTTCCAGTGATCAGACATCTCTGATGCCTGTACAGGAGTCAGATGGCCCAGGATGACTTACAGAGAAAGCAACGGGGACAAAGAGTAGTTTATCAAAGGAAAGGCTTGGAATGACTTAATCTAGTGATACTTCTTCCACCTGGAAAAAAATCAAGAACTCACATAAGAATTCCTAATACGTCAAAAATGTAGATGTCAGAGAGGAAGAGCACAAAAAATAGTTACTTTACTAATGCACAAGCAACAACTAAGACTAGGTTTGGGATAAAGAGAGGATGCAGCTGAGGAAGAAGGGTAACACTGGGCTCAGAGAAAGTGTGTGTTGAGGGCATTGGTGTGGGTGGATGTGACAGAAGGAAGTGGCCAATTCCACTTCCATTGGTCTGCCTGATGGAACATTCCAATGCTCCCTGAAGACTTTGCCTGAATTTCCCACTGAAATTCAGAAGTACCTAGAGGATCACCCACCCAAGTGAATACATAGTTCAGCGTGTACAGCATCAATCATTAATCCATGGGATGGACCCAGCTCTGTTCTGCAAGTTAACACAAAAATCAAGCCTGGAACACCCCGGTGGATCCATTACCTACTGTGCATTCTTGTTCATACCATCTCCATTTTATCAACAAGTGCAGCCTGGTTAGAGCTACACAGGACCAAAAGCAGTCAAATCAAGGGGAGAAATTGCAGAAATCAAGTTCTCACCTGATGACACCTGTCTAGATCTGCTCACTGAAATATGAGCAGGGTCAACAAAGCAAAGGGCTTATAAAATACTCATTATATAAATATATTTACTATCTAATATTTGTAGCAAAAGGACCTTCTAACCGAGCCCAAAAAATTCCACACTTGTCCAGTTCTAGGTGGAAATACGCCGGCAAATAGCAGCAGCTTGTGGATCTTTGGCCATTCTGGGTGTGCCCTCGTCCCAGCCTTTGCCTGAAACACGCTCCAGGAAGATGTGAGCTCTCAAATGGCACACATGCAACTGCAAGTGGAGTGGCTCAATTAGTAATCACTGTGCAATTAAGCTTTGTATCAAAATAGAAATTACTTCTCTAAAAATAGCAGTGATTACATGTTAGCTCAAAAGGAACAGAGTTTTTAAAAGAGGAAGATGAACAAAATAACAGCTCTGAAGGTGAACATAAAACTGAAGGGCAAAGCAAAGTAATCTAATAGAAGCCCAAAGTCTATAAAATCAGAGCCCAGAATATTTAAGAGCCTCAGATAGCACAGATGGGATTTGTAAATCCAGTGGTTACAGTGGATTTAATAGCATTTCCTGAGATAATTCTGTTATTTTGCTGTTGCAAGGAACTGGAAAATGACTGTAGTGTTTCAGATGTCATTGCTTGTAAGTTTTGATAAAGGCCAGTGTTTCTATGCAATTTAATGGAGAAAATGAAAGGGAAAACAATAAACTGAATAAACTTGAGTTGCAACTACTCCTTCACTTACCAGTTCACAACCAGAGAAGAAATTTTGTCACTATGGCAATTGTCATCACTGAAACTGAGAATGATCTTGATAGATACTGAATTCTTTAAACAGGAAGTGATGCAGCAACCAGAGTAACTCTCCTGGCACTAAATCACTACCAGCAAATGGCATTTCACAGAGGCCCCAAAAAAATAAAGTGTGAAATAACAGAGGTACCAAGGAGAAGATGCAGTACACCCTCAATAGCAGCAAATGCTGCTAAAAGATTTAAGGGTGACAATATGGCGCCTATTTTTGAAAATGGAATTGAGGGAAAAAGTAAAATTCAGAAGTTGAGCATTTCAGTTATAATTTCTCACTTTTGTACTCCATTTTACCTTTAATTTGTATTTTTCTAAATTTCTCACTTTCTTGATTAAGCTCTTTCTTCTCCTTTTTTTCATTGGTGACATGTTTCTAGACAAGAAAACCTGAGTTTTTAGGAACCCAAGCACATTCTGTTCAGTTACTCTTTTTCCTTTTTTCCTATCTAACCTCATATTTTTCTTTTTTGATCAGCTGTAGCTAGGTATGTTTGATCTTTGCTTCATCTGTTATCATAAACCACGTATCTATTCTTTATTAATTTTGGAGTTTCTGGTTTTTTCTCTGTAACATTCATTTTCTATGACATGTTTCTTGACACGTCAATGCAACCTTGAGCAGAAAGGCAGCATTCATCAGCTTCATTCTATTCATGGAGCACAAAAAAGTTACTTTATAATTAAAGGACACCTTCCACTGGAACATCTCCTTTGGCAGCAGCAGTAAGATCCTTGGAACCCCAGCAACACCTCCTGCCTGAAGCAGCTATTGCCCATCTTATCCATCTCATCTGGAAAAGCACAGCAGGCCACAAAGACACAACCCAAAGGCCCCAAAGTTGGATAACACCACATTAAGGACTCCAGCTCCCAGCCAAGTGAACAGGACTTGCTTAATTAAGACAACAAGGCACAAAGTCAGGACATCTCTATCCCAGCAGTTCCAGTCCACCCTGCCTGGAGGCAACCAGTGAGCAGTAATGGGGAAAATGTCCTCCATCAGACTAACTCAATTAAATCAAGAAGCAAATGCCTGTTAACAGCTCTATGAAGATTACACAAAGCATCCAGTGCTAACAATAAATGTCTTTGAAACTAGAGTACTATAGAAAGTAATACCTGTGAACATATTTTCCAATTCTAATTGGATTCTCTTTTTTTAATTTAGTAAATGTCATTCATTTTTTCAGAATAAGGAAAAGCCTTTAGGAAAACTTTTTCAGGAAAAATGCTCCATATAAGTATTATTTTAAACAATTATTTTTCTCTTACCGTGTTCAAAATATTAAAGACTTTTAAATCTTCTAATACACATGAAAAGGCTGATAAATGTATGAAGAAATCATCCAGCTTGTTCATCATGAAAGGAATTTGCTAAATTTTTGAACGAAGTACCTTCATTTCTTATCTTTAATAGGAATAGAGCATGGGGAGCAACTGACCATCAGCTGTCCTGAGAGAGCTGTTCCATCATTTTGGGGCAAAAAGCATAATAAAAAGTATATGTTTAAAATCTTGGAGTCAGGCAACTTTCAGTTTCGTTCTCTTGTCTTAAAATGTGTTAAAGGTACAGACAAACATTCATTTTGTAAAGCTGTTTATTCATCTCCTGCTCTCCACTTACCTTACCCTGCCCATGGTGAATTTGTGACATAAAACACAGGAAGCCCCCCAGGTCTCAGTTTCCCAGGTCTGGCAAGCAAGGTGTGGAGCTAGTGCTGGGAAAATCTTCTCTTTTTTTTCAGGATGTCACCAGCCAAGTGCTTCAGTGAGATGCAGTTTCTTTATCATCTATCCCATCTGTTCAGCCCCTTATAGCTACAGACAGCTGCTATAACCAAGGCAGCACTTACAAATACTAATCAAATTATTTATTTGACACATGGTTCTAATCCTAATTAAAAGAAATCATAGGTAAGAGACATCACCTGTCTCTGGTGTGTTTTGGAAGACCAGACAACTTTCATGTCAGTGGAAATAAGAGGGCAGTTTTAACAGTTGGTTTTCCTGCCAGGACAAGGTGATTTTTCCCAGTTCAAATGTACATCGCAAACTTTTAATTGCAATTCTTTCTTAACACATAAGGAAGGAGTTTGGAAGCCTGGAGTAAGTTATCTGCAAACTTTTAGCCAAAAAATAACTATAAAAAGGAATTGTACAAATCAGGCCCTTGAAAAATTATCTTCATTATCTTCCACTCCAATACAATATTTACACACTTTGAAATCTTTTAGGAATTCCTAGCAGGCTTCTATAAATTGTTTCAGAAATTTTTCTATCACCAACAATAGGAGTTCCTGTATCACACAATGAGCATATAATGATTTCAATACAGTATTTACTTTTATTCTACTTATGAGAGAATGCCTCAATTTGCTTGATTTGTCAGGCTTGGATGTTTAGAAGCAATGTCTAATAGCTCAGATCTTACAAGAGCTCAACAAAAAACTTTTAGAAGTGAGAAGGGAAAAAAGCATCATACCTGAGACTGTGCATTAATATTGGCTCCTTCCTTCACCAGGACTTTAACAACTTCAGCTTGTCCTGCTAAGGATGCAATGTGCAGGGCTGTATTCCCTTTCTGTTAGAGGGAGGGGGAAAATGCAAGTTATTATTACCATTCTTCAGGAATCATTTCAATCAGCAGTTTTTTTATAGCATTCATATGCACGTGCCTGCCTGTGGAAAGGCTAAAGGGAAAACAATTTATGCCACAGGCATTTTTTCCATCGAGCCCAGGGGTGAAAATACTCTGGATATGATAAAGTCAATTACTGATTTTCACAGATTTGAAAAAATCTACTGCTTGGAGCTGTACTAATTCTCCTTAAAATAAGGAGGACCTGTCACCAGAAATAAAGAAAATCTGGCATTGCTACAAACTTCTAATGCTTCCCCTGCATTATAGTACAAATTATATTTCCTCTTCATTTACTAATGAGCTTCAGCAAAGACAACTCCCAGGCCATAACAGAAATAACAGTTTAAATAGCAGTGTGGTATTTATATTATTCTCTTATTTTGTACTTTTGGGGGTTTTGTCCATATTTCTCACACGTATTGAATAAACTTAGAGACATGCATCGATTACCTTGGTGGCAGAATCCACAGCCGAACCTCTTTCCAACAATTCCTGTACCAGTCCCACGTGGCCTTCTTTGGCTGCCAGGTGCAGAGCATTGAGCCCATTCTGTAAGCACAAGGGCCAGATTCATTACAAATATCAGATACACATTCCTACCTTGCCCTGGGATAAGGGGAAGATTAGGAGCTGGAATCCTGTTACATCTCTTAGCTGACTGTCTGCATAAGTCAGATACTTTGGGCATGGCTATTTAGGCTGAGGCTCTGTGAGACAAATTTCTCTGATAACATTTTTCTCATACTAACAACTACATCAAAACAAACTCTATTTTGTGAGTATCCAGAAAAGATTCCTTATTTTCTAATAACTTCCCTTTACCATAGACTACTACCTTGGGCAACTCCATGGAACCGAGTATTTCAAAATTTGAGTGTATTTCTGCCTCACTTTACTGTAACCTTATCCAGCCCTGCTGAGGTTTTATCAATACTGAGAAATCACAGGACTTAGCCAAATTTACACAGGATGTGTCTGCTCCATCAGGGTTATTCCATGCTGGCATAGCTACCCTAAACCCTGGTCTTTCCTCTGGGATAACTGGTGTCAAATAGAAACCCAAAAGCACAAATAGCCAAAATGGCTGTTATCACTTTTGACTTGCAAACTGATCCTAGATCTGGCACTTCTGCTGGTGTCTGATGAGCAAGTCTGCACTAAACTCTGAGGTTTTGCAATCTCAGCCAAAAAGAAAAATAAAATAATTAAATAAAAGCTAGGATTGTTGAAAAGGTAACTTAAGAAAGTCAGCATCTAAATCCTCTCCACTTTAAACAGGAACACGATACTTTATCTCATATAAATTCCTGCCTTGGAAACTTGATCTCCTTCTTCCTAGTATCCCACTTCCACCCAAGGAAAAAAATTAAATTGCAGTCTATTGCAGCTGAATTGCCAACCTGTTTTTCACAATCCTAAGGTATTTTTCATGCTACATCAGGCAGGTGACAGCGACAAATCCTGCCATTCCCTCCAGCATTCTCCTGGTTTCCATATTGCAGGCATCAGGAGCAATACTCAGGTGTTTGAGCTACCAGCAGCAAATTCAGCACTGTGTAATTTTTATCACTTTGCTTGTCTCTGAGCAGTTCAGAGTAATTTCAGTGGTGAAATAAACAGGCAACTTTCTGGCTTTTATTTCTCCATTCACAGAGGCAGTCAGAGCCTGTAATTCCCAGTGGGATTTTAAAGCACTTAGCACTTTACAGGAGGTATTTGATGGCAGTGGGTCCACTGGCTTCAGTCATGGCATCCAAATGCATTTCTGCACCAACTCCATTAGATTCCACACCCATGTAAGCAGCACAGGTGGATTTTGTCATCAAATTCAGAAGTGGAACTCTGAGAAAAGCAAAGGAACTAAAGGGAGGCCACAGTCACAGGCTGCCAAAAGCAGAGGAACACCCTTCTGCAGCCTGGTAGTTAGGAAATATGCATGAGAAATGTGATTTCAAACCCCATTATGTGGGAAAAAGTGACAGCAACCAGAACATCCTTATTGCAGAGGAAACACTCCTACTACAGAGCTGCAGAGCCCAGGGGTAGCAGGAGTGCCATGCCCTGGTCAAGGATAAATGCTTAGCCAAAAATATGTGGTGAGGTTGACCATAATTACCAGGATGATGAATACTGCACATGTCAGGGAATATTTCATGTTTCAGAAAACTCTGATCTTCCTGGGTTTTTAATCTCAGCTGAGTGTCAACTAACCATAATTACTACCTACAGTGGCTGAGAGCTTTGAGCTAGCATTTTGTGGGGAAACACACAGTGTTCTCCTCACTGTTTAAGAACAAAGACCTTTTCTCATATCTGAGCTCACAGATTTTGCCATCAACACTTCCCATGGGAATCTGAAGGGCAGCTCATCCTCCTCACAGCGTACACAGCTGATGTATTACTGCAACACGTTATTAACCTTCTTTACTCTTTGGGAACAAACAGCAGAGAAACTGCAAACTTCATGGCCCATAAACACCTCTGAAAGCAAAAGGATGAGGATAAGCCTCTGGTTTAATTTACCATGTGCCAAAATATGGAGAGAGCAAGGCATGTCCCAGTGCTAAATCTCCAAAAATACTTGTATTCCTACCTCTGAGCCACATTTCTGTTGATGTCACATTAAGCACCTGAAGGCTGATATGGCTGCATCAACTGAGTTTGTTTGCAACACATGACTTTTTTTTAGTGCATTAAAACATGAACAAAATTAATAGTTGAGGTCCAGTAAAAAGCTAACAGGAAGAAATTCTAGCTTAAAAATAGGGCTATAGACATTCAGATTCCACAATTCTTTAAATAAAGCAAGCTGGGGTAAGCAGTAGCAAGCCCTGCACTTTAAATGCTGAGGGCCAGCACAACTGAAGCCTTAAAGCAACTTTTGTTCTCTTTTTCCCTAATCTGAACCAACGCTGCAATTATTTCCCAGCCCACGTGGCTGATCCCTGCTACTTCTGATGATGGAATCTCAGATTTAATCAATGCAACTCCTCCGTTCCTGTCAACTGGATTTTTGTAGTTCAGAACAACAAAGGTTTCTGACACGTCCCTTTTTCTCTCCCCTGCCCACCAAAAAGTTGAGGAGGGTGAAATTAGTTGTCTGCTAAGCAAAACTGTGCCGCATGAGGACAAAGCCTGCATATGCCATAAGTACCGTTCTTTTGGAGACTTCTTGGTAATTTTAACTCTCAGAAAATCAAGTAATACTAAGCCTTCCAAGCTGGTTCTTGTTTCCAAGCGTTTCCCTGCAGTGCCTGACTCCCTCAATTCTCTTTCTCCTCTGCCACTGAAGCAGAGATGTCAATGCTTTCTATCCCATGGAGTGCCACAAACGTGCACGTACCACTGACTGCTCACAGCACTTCCTACAGTGCCACCCTGCATATTTCCACCACACTGGAAAAGTCTAGAGACTTCTTGGGCATCCTAAAAATCAACAGCCTATTTTAAGCCAGTCCAAAGTCAGACAATTATTCCCCATAAGACAGGCACTGACACTGCACTTGTCAAGGAATCACCCCCCAAAAAACTTCTCTGCCACCTCTGTATTCAGTTGCCTCACGGAGCAATCCTCTTGCAACAGAAGCTCTTTCATCAGTGCCTGGTTCAGCCTCAATCCTGCTGTGCTATTTACTCCTTCTGGGACATCACTCAGATCCTACAGTTTCTCCCATTCCTGCCTAACCCTATCGTGCCAAAGTAAATTGACACCATGGAAAAGCAATGTCTTGGTAGAGCATCAGATCAACCTGCAGTTCAAAGGATATTTTAAATCATCCAAGTCAGCACTCTGTGGTCTTTTGCACTCTTCCCTCTAAGCTCAACTCTAAGTGACAGGTATAGACAATAACTTGGCAGTCCTGGAAAGCTTGACTCACCTTCTGCTGGTGAGACTTAGTGAGGATGAGAAAGAACTTAAAATGTAAAAAAGGGGAAAAGAAAGTGTTTGAAGGAAGCGGGGTAAAGGTTCTATGATAACAGCCCAATAGCAAAGCATAACTTCAAAACACAATGAAAATTAAGAAGCTTTTGTGACTAACTCTGTGTGGTGGCGCTAACTCCTTTTGGCAGCAGAGGCAGAAACTAGAAAGCAGTACCATAGTCTTTGTTAAATACTTTTCTCCCTTTAATAGATGGCTCTGCAAAGACTCTCCTCTGAATAAATCTCTTGGGGAAGTAAAATGCGCATGTGGCAACCTCTTTTCAAGAGAGATTTGGGAAAGGGCACATTAGAGAGCTGGGCATGGCTTTCTGAAGTCCGAGTGTTTGTGGAAGCTTTTCCTAAAAATATCACAAAGAAATTAAGTGGACGGTGGGGAAAAAAAGAAAAACATTATCAGGTTATGAAAATTCTCCCTTTGTGTTACTTTGTGGTCTATGAAGTCAAGAAACTGAATTAACCTACAGAGTGACATCAAATGTGGTGCTGCCAACCTCATTATGCTGAAGTGCTCCTTCAGACTATAGCTGGCACTGCTGGGAGAGGCAGTGCCTTTCCACTTGGAGGGAGGGAGTAATTAACAGCTGTGCTCTGCCTCACTGTCACCCAAGGAACAGAGAGCAACCAAAGGAAAAGGAAGCCAACAAAATGAGAGCAAAAGCCAAACTGACAGAAATTCAAAAAGCTTTGGAGCTGGAGGCCCCCCAACTACCTAATACTTGAACCCTGATCTATCCAAGGCATTAGACTTCAGAGAGGAACACAGAAGACTTTTTCAAAGCAAACACCAACACCCATCACATTTTTCCTTCCAACATTGCCCTGAAAACTGACAGGATTCCAAAGACAAGATGGAGAAATGTTACTCGACGTTGCCTTTGGATCCCCAGTTCAGTCTCAAAACTCAGTAGGCAGCTGATGAACTCAGAACAGCCAGATTTTGGGGTCTAACTCCCGCTGGAACCTTGGGCTGCAGAAATGCACAGTGTTTGTTTTGCTAAGCAACATTCTGAACACCATGCAGAAGCAAGTTGTTTCCTCTTGCTACATTAACAGAAACAGTAACCACATCCTAAGAAACTACACTTGAAGCATAGAAAACACCTTTAAAGGAATCATTCCAATGGCTATTGGTTATCCATCCTACAAAATACCAGGAATTAGATTTTTTTTA
The DNA here is from genome assembly GCA_013397295.1 of Polioptila caerulea. NCBI lineage: Eukaryota > Metazoa > Chordata > Aves > Passeriformes > Certhiidae > Polioptila > Polioptila caerulea. Next base: position 808,892 of record VYXF01008403.1, read on the forward strand.
AGGGACTCCATAAAACTGGAGAATTTGTCCCTGACTTTTCTAGCTCTCTCCAAAAATAAACAGAATTGATTTATGATTTTCAGAATAGATTTTCAGAATAGATTATAGCCCTTCAATTCAGATTAAAGTAATTAATTCCATAATAAGCAAACTTGTTATGACAGTAGCATTCAACAAAGCATATTTAAGTAGTATCTAATTATTAGCTATATAACTGTTTTATTAATTACTCTCTGTGTTCAGCATATCCAGAAACATTAAGCTCCATCATATTTTGGCAACAGCTGCATTGGGAAAATACTTTGTTTATCTATAAAGACATATCATTCTGAAAACTCAGGATCTGAGAAAAAAACATTGAAACTGAAGAAAGAATCGCCTGGTGTTCTCTCCATTCAGAAAAGCTTATATTTAATGTTATGTATGGTTTTCTCAGATGAGATCTAATCTAAAAATAGTATTTTACTGAGCAAAAATACCCTGCACATACAAGGCTTCATTTTTAAGAGTACTGAGATATCTCACTCTTAAAAATAAAATACACCCCTGCATTTTGCGCAGACTGTGTTTGCTTCTCCCCTTAGACAGCTGGAACACAATGACATGGACACCCCTGTCAAACCCTGAGGAGGAGACAAAGGAGGAGGAATAACCTGAAAGCTGCAGCAGCAGCTGCCATGGCTTACTCAATAAACCCTGACCTCTAGGAGAGGGAGTCTGCTCTCACTTCCGATAAAATTTACCATACACCAGTGATGCCTAATCAGTGGAAGTACCGAGGTTCTTAGTTACCAAAATGCTCTGTAAGCAATTTTATACCGCACCAGAATTGGAGTCTGCCAGAAGCTCAAGTGCTTGGTTGAGCTCAGTGGATGGTGAGCGCTCTGATCTCACCTAGACAGTGCAAGAGGAGCTTTGTTGCCAGCTGCAGATGGGAAGTGCTTTCCACAGAAGAGAAATCTGCAGGAACCTTTGTCATATTCCTCCCATAACCAGCAAGAGAATATGAACACCGGGAAAAAAACATGTAATGTTCCTAAGTAATTTTCATATTAACTGTGCTCTGTCCTGGGGGTGAATCTCTTTGTTAATATTGGTGCTTATAATAAAGACAGAAAACTTGCTGGATCTTTTAGAACATAAGAACTTGAGTCAAGCTTTACTCTCTCCTAACTGGGCAACTTGAAGTTTACCAGCTCATGTCCCATATAACTCAGGAAGTTTTTCCTTGATTGTAAGTCTTTTAAAGGAAACCTTCTCCTAGACAGTAAGACAAGAACCTTTCTGTATGTTTTCAATAAGCAGAACATGAAAAGCCCCAGCTCTTTTCCTCCTCATCATTAAATTCCTTGGCACAGCCACCAGACCTGCTCTCACTCACTGTGCCCTAGCTTCCATCTGACACATGCCTGCTTTAATCATCTGCAGCTTTCCTTCAGCAGGGAACGTGATGGCTTCAAATATTTTAGATTATTTCATTCCTTATTCTCACATTTACTCTTTTTTATCCCAAAAGAAATAGTGGTCACAATTCTGGGGTTTTACTTCCAAATGGCATAGCCATTGTCCAGTTAGTGGTCACTCTGATCAAATCTGGCTCTGAGTTAGGGGAAAGCTGGGAACCATAAAGTCTGAGCTGTCAAATTCCCCATCAAAGACAGCACAGGGATTTCACTAGAAAGCCAAGACACTTCCAGGAACTGATGCAGACACCTATTTGCATACTTCTTTTAAGTCACAGTCAGACTCTTATTAAACGTGATGGTTCTAGTCACTTAAATAAACGTTGCAAATGTAGGTCCCTAAGCTAGGAAGACAAAGTAATAGGAATTATATGACAGACCTACAAAAGAGCCAAGCCAAAACATTGTATCACATTACAGTCACATCAACTGTGACCAAAACCCAGTGTGTTTTTACAGCAGTAGTAACTTTCCTGAGAGGGGAGACAGTATGTTAAGTACAACATTTAAGTACCTTCTGTTTTGTTGTATATATTATTGACCAGAGAGGATAACACATTTAGTTTTGTGGAACAAGATGAAAGCCCATGGCTAGCCCTCCAGCCATCTGAGAGTAACCAGAACTGCACTGCCAGAGCAGGTGTGTGCCAAAATTTTAATTTGCTCAGACATGAGTTATCTGGGCAGCTACAACTACACCCACTCAAGTGCTTACCTACCCCCTGAGATCTCACAAAAATAACAAGGGAACCTTCAGACTCCTACACCTGAGCTCTCAGGGGATCAGGTGCTTCACGTGGGATGGCTAAGGAAAATCCATGGGCTGAGCACACCACATTCAGCAGGATAAAGAGATAAACCACATATCTACAGTGCCCAGGTTTCTTGCAATTCACTCTTGCAAACTTGTGTCCATCAAATTTCTTACCTGATTACAGGTGTTAATGTCTATCCCACTTTTCAGGTATTCCACTACTTTGTCCAAATTGCCAGCTCTGGCAGCTCGGAGAAAGCTTGCATTGCTGTCAGACTGTAAAAAGAAAAGAAAAAAATTCTCCAGTTAGCCCCTGCTTAAACCAGAGCAGAACTTCATCAGTGGTAGAAGGTTTCCACATTTTATGCTGCAGGAGAATAAGACCTTGAAACAACTCAGTTTGAATTATATCTGCATTAATTACCATATTTAAATTAGGCAATAATGGCAGAAAAGAACTGCAGACTTGTCAGAGTGAGCAAAATAGAGCAATAATTGCTGACATTCAAAATCTAGAACAAAAAAAAAACCAAAACCACCATAAATCATAGTAACTGAAATTGTCAACAAGAGAAAAATAAATGCATCAACTTGCTAACTAGAGTTTTCTGGGCAATTATATATAAATGTATGATCTCTTTATATATAAAAATTTTGTGTGTAATTTATGTATGTTGTTTATAGATTTGTATAGATGTTATTTACAGATTTAGCTCTATTATCTTTAGATATATATGCTCAAAGTGGGCAGCACTGCACACGTAGCTAACCTTAGAACAAAGCGGATGAAGTACTCAAGGCTGAGTATCTAAATCCAGGATCATGTTGTAAACATTCCCACCCCTAAACTGCCTTCACTCATACATTAAAAAAAAGTTTAAAAATCCTATAAAAATATGTTTTCATTTTTCAGACAGGTTGTGGGATGCATCATTAAGCAACAGAGCATGGAATGCCTCGCCCTTCTTGCCTTTGTCTGTGACACAAAACTACACCGACTGCTTGAAACCAGCCCAGATTGGGATGTTCCCCCACACAGTCAATTTGGCTCCCATGACACCCGAGACCGGCAGACAAACCCAAGCCGTGCTACAGGAGCAATGAGCACACAGAGCAAGCGTTTGGGAACGTGTGCAGGGCCAGCAACAACTGTCCCAGTTAAACAAACCGAGTGGGAGTGAGTGCAAGGAGCAGGGAAATAGCCCGAGAGCCTGTTTGCGGGGTGTGAGCCCAGAGGACGGCCCGCACTCCCTCGGGCTGGGACTCGCTGTTCCACGGCAACGCCTCCGGCTGAGCGTGTTCTCAACTAATCCACCTCCCTGTCACAAACGCCGGCCAGAGCCCCTCTTTCACATCATGAGACTATCCTAAAAGCCTCCCACTTCCAGGCACTTATTTCAGTTGCCCAATCCATTCCAATGCATTTATTTTGGTCACCCTGCTTATCACGCTGCACTAACTCGCTTCACAATCCCCGATTCCAACCTATTTTAATCTGCAACAGATGGATGTCATCAAAATGAGCCTCCTTACAACCGTGCTACATGCCAAGACAAAAATATTCTCTTTTAAATTCCTTTCAGAAAACTTCAGCACATTTTCCACAGCTTTCACTGTTAGGAAAACAGACCATCTTTCTAAACACACAGCAGGGGAAAGGGTAGGTAAGGCAGGAATTTACATTGACAGAACTTTTGGATAGCTGCAGGCCTCAGTCAGGGGAGCATTTGGATGATGAGGTTTGATGCCAGTGAAGGTTTTGACAGGAACCTGAAAGTTCCCTTTGAAGACTAATGGATAACTACTGACACTGCCCTTTCCTGCAATGAGGATGTGCTCATAAAGTCACCAAATTATGTTTTAATGTTTAAATACCCTTGGGAAAAAAAAATCAAGTGTCTTGGTAAAAACATTAACCAAGAACAAATATCTGAGTGCATGAGGGGTAAACCTGGACACTCTGTTGCAGAAAGTATCTTTGCCCTCCATAATACACACATTTTACCTTCTTTTCCCCCATTTTTTTCATGCTTTACTACTACACCAATAATTTACCAGAGCAAAACTACAATCATCAGCTTTATACTTTTACAAGGTTAAGAAAGAATGATGCAACAAATTACCACCTACAGCTCTGGGTTCTTAGAGGTGAATCAATCATTGCTTGTTTTTCTTTCACACAGAATAACATAAAAAGCTAAAAATGCTGACATCTCCATTATTGCTGGAAGCTCAGATTGTAGCTAAGCCCACACTACAGGTCATTTGTTTCTGGCTAAGAAGACACAAGCAGTGCTTCCCAAATAGATGCTCATTTCCTTGATTCATAATTTTATTACCTCATAATCAAATCACTGCAGTGTACATCACTTCAAGTCACTTCAAAACACTTTCCATATACCGGAATATTGATCATAATTCAGATTATTAACTTCTTGTCTACACAAAGAGTAATTCAGCAATCCATATGCTTCATATATAAATTCCCATACAAACACCAGAGATTGGTTCCACAAAATATTTAAAAGATCCAACACCATGTCACAAAGCTTAGAAGACTTAGAAGCTGAGAGTACTCAGATCTATTTTCTTTCCCAGCTGGCCAAATCTAATTTTTTAGTGGGTGGTCACTAGTTTGTCCTTTGCCTGATTCTTTTAATGTTTTTTTAAAGCATTTTTGTCAGTGCTACTGTCTCAGACATTTATTCACTTTAGCACACTTCAAATTCAAATGTATTTTGACAAAATCTCCCCAGTAAACAACAGCTGAAATTTCTTACACTCTTACCCTGTCAGAAGACAATGAATTTGGATCCGTCAGCTTTTCCAATGGATCCCGTAATCTCTTGAAATATTTTCTTATACAGCCTTCCACAGTCTTCAGAGCTCTTCAAAGCTCCTCCCAGCCCCTTCACAACCCCTCAAAGTCCTTCAAAAGCTCCTCATGGCTCCTCAGAGCCTCTCACAACCCCCCACGGCCCTTTAGAGCCCCTTATGGCCCTTTAGAGGCCCTCACCATCCTCCACAGTCCTCAGAGCCCCTAAAAGTCCTTCAAAAGCCCCTCACAGCCCCTCAGAGCCTCTCACAGATCATCAGAACCCCTCACAGCCCTTCAGACGCCCTCATGATCCTTCACAGTCCCCAGAGCCCAGCCCAGCCCCTCAGAAGCCCTCACAACCCCTCAGAGCCCCTCACGATCCTTTAGAGCCTCTCATGATCCTTCACAGTCCTCAGAGTTCCTCCTGCTCCCTCCGAGCCCCTCACAGCCCTTTAGAGCCTCTCACGGATCATCAGAACCCCTCATAGCCTTTTAGAGCCTCTCATGATCCTTCATAGTCCTCAGAACCCCTCCCAGCCCCTCAGAACCCCTCAGAGTCCTTCAAAAGCCCCTCACAGCCCTTTAGAGTCCCTCACAGCCCCTCAGGATCCTTCACAGTCCTTAGAGATCCTCCTGCTCCCTCAGAACCCCTCCCAGCCCCTCAGAACCCCTCAGAGTCCTTCAAAAGCCCCTCACAGCCCTTGAGAGACCATCATGATCCCTCACGGCCCCTCAGGATCCTTCACAGTCCTTAGAGATCCTCCTGCTCCCTCAGAACCCCTCCCAGCCCCTCAGAACCCCTCACGACCCCTCAGAGTCCTTCAAAAGCCCCTCACAGCCCTTTAGAGACCCTCATGGCCCTTCACAGTCCTCAGAGATCCTCCTGCTCCCTCAGAACCCCTCATGGTCCCTCACAGCCCTTCAGGGCCTGTCAAATTTCCTCCAAGCCCCTCACGGCCCCACAGCCCCTCAGAGTGTTTCTCAGTGAGAGAAACCACATCAGTCTTTATAGTTTGGTGACTGGTGAGGAAAAACTGTCAGCAAGCTGTCATTTGAAGGCGCTTCCTTTCCAAGAAAGAAGACAAAAACACAGACCCAGAGTCCCGTGCACCATATGGTTTTTATCACATCTCCTCTTCTTAAGCACACACCCCTGAGGGGTTTGCAGGGGAGTTTTACACATGTGAGCAGATCATGCTTGAAAGCAAACCCTCTAGCAGTGGGTAAAGGACAGGTTTACAGAGGAGTTCACCTTAAGCAGCACTGTGTGAGCAGGCCCTGTAATTTGGGAAGGCCCAAAGCTGACATGTTAATGTGCAAAGTCTCTGCTGGCAGCTCTGCCCGCCACCCTCAGCTCAGTCAGGCAGAACTAAGGCTCACATTGTGTACATGCAGGCACTGAGGCCAGGCAATCAAATCAATACAGCATAAACACGATACAAGAACATGGTGTGAGGGATTAGAAAATACTGAGCTGGTATTTTATAGTATGGGATGAATTCACCATCTGTGGATTTAACCAGCTTCTTCTAATGCACGGCTCTCAATACACATACAGTGAAAGAGTACTACAGAATCCTCACTAACTACCTTTGTTTTAAAAAAAATGTTTGCAATGCAAATCTAGTTCATGATATAGATGCAAAGGTGAATTTATATTAGATAACAGAAGGATCTGTTCCTTGTGAGGGTGGTGAGGCCCTGGTACAGGTTGCCCAGAGAAGCTGTGGCTGCTCCATCCCTGGAAATGTGCAAAACCAGGCTGGTCAGGGCTTGGAGCCACCTGGTCTATTCTAGGGGGTAGAACAGGTTGACATTGAAGGTTATTCCTAAACCTATGACTTTTGAGTAGTATTTGGTGTTATTGGACCTTGTAAAGATCTCCTATCTTTTAACTTTTCTTGTGAACTTTTGACTGAAGATAGGTAATTCCAGCTACAACTGAGAACTTTCAGACCACTAGGAACAAATAAATTACAATGTGGAAAACATCAATATAAGCTTAAGTACATTTACAGCATGAATACAAACATTACTTTATAACTACGTCGCTGTCCAATACTGTGTAAGGAAATAAGAAATGATCAAGCAACTATATGAGTATGTGACTGTGGATTCTCCCTCCTTCTTGCTTTCTTACACTACCGCAATTTAACTTGAATTTGAAACATATATTTCAGGGAATCTCAGTAAAAAAATCGTATATGGAAATCAGTATTTTAATCAAATAGTCAGACCTTCCCTTCTGGTTCCTCTGTTTCCACCTCAGCTACCCTTCCTATTGCAGTATGTACCACATCACTTATTGCACACAGCACTGTCCCAGCTGACGCCTTTTTCTCGAAGACATTTTAGAGAGAAGTGCAAAAATAAATCTTGAAATCATATGCTGTACCAAACCCATAAAAATGTCTCCAAACATTTGAATTTTCTAGTGAAAACCAGCTTCACATGTAAGAAGGAAAGATTGAGGGAGTAGAACACTTCAGTTTTCAAAGGATAGCTTTCATCATAACATTATCCAAACCATCCAAATACTTGTTTTAAATTGTGTCTGTAGAAAAACTATTCCTGCATGCTGGATTTGGGTTTTTTCCCCTCCAAATAAGTTGCATGACCCCAGACTGTCCAAAATGAGAAATATCTCTGTGAGAAAACACAGTCCAGTACTATCAACCCCTGAACATTTCTCATCTACTAAATACAGTTTGTTAATGGAATGCTGACAAAAAGAGAATTCCAAACTCAAGCTAATATCCAAATAGTATGTTTACCTTAATTTAACCTATTTGGTTTGTTTGTGTATTACAGTGAGAGGTAATAATCCTTTCTGATTTACTTTTCACACATGGACTTGGGGATGTACTGCTTTGATTTTACGGAGAAAAATTTATTTCATTGTAACTTTTGAAGGTATTGCCCCTGATCAGGACATGAGAAAAACCTGCTTTACATAAATCAAAAAACTTAAATCATTATTAGTAAAAAACCTTTGATGTTAAAGTGAAACCTGTGTTATCACTGCAGGAAAAGCCAGCATTAAGCCACAATTAATCAATATGGCAGGGATAGGTGACAGTGTTAGTGCCATTTACAAACTCCAGAGTTGTGAGGCACTGTTTGTCCAACAGCTGTTTCTATAATTAGCAAAATGCTGATAGCTTGTGAACGCTTCTTCATTAAGAAGCTCCTAATTGACTGGTGGCTCATCATGTTAATATATTCAGGGAATGCCTGGAATTGAGAATTCAGCTCATGGCAGAAGGAAAGTTGTGCCTTTCAAACTCAAATTTTCATGGTTTCTTGATGTTATTCAGTACCTCAAGATTCAAAGGGAAAAAATAACAGGTATGTGAACATATACATCTTTTTTTTATTATTCTCTACTTTCTAAAGTGTCAGTTTAAGCTCCTACCATTGAGACAACCACTAAATTTTGTCCCAGTTGGCTTGGTTATTCTTTGATTTCAGGAACCATCTGTTCTAACCAGCCATCATTTAATTGGGTGCAACTCCAAAAGTGGCACAGACCAGGTGTTATCATTACCCAACTCACTCATCACATATGGATTTTTGCCCATTAAGGAATCTTCTTGCATATCAGCATTCAGATGTAAAAGATGGGGATTCAAATATAATGCTTTTCCTCATGGAATACTTTCTGATAAACTTGCCAGCAAGTTTATCAGTGGCTCACATTTTGTCTACTGTACACTGATTTTTTTTATTGAGCTGAAAGCACTGCTCATCTCCAAAGGCATCAGTCTAGAAGATGGAGCAGTGACTGCAAAGAGGCAAGTGTTTTTTTTGTGTTTTTTGCTTTTAATTAAACTCCCAGAGCAGAGTCTGAGCCTGCAGTTCTGATATACATGCCATAATGAGAGCTAAATACCGCACTTGTAATGGCACAGGCTCAGTAATCTAACACTGATAAATGACTTAAATGAGATAATAACAGCTATAATGGACACATATTTTCCCAGTCCTTAATGAAATAACATTCATCTTCTGAAAGAAAAGAAATACAACAGTGCTTTGCTTTCCAAGCCACTTCCTTTTCCCATAAAAATCTATGTTTTCATGCCATTCATTTACTGTGAGAGATGAAGGAAGACAGATTAAATCTCAGGTCCTAAAGAAATTTCAGTATCTAAATTCCTGGATGAACAATGGGCCAAATTTTCTTATTTCAATATCAAAACCAGAGTGTTATCACTCAGCTTTTCCCATTCAAACATGTACCAGCATTTCAGATCAGATTCATAGTGCTGTGTACCTTTGCTTGTATGGAATTTGTTCATGAATAGTTGAACTGAAAAGCCCACAGTTCTGAAATAGCAGCTTTCACTAAACAAACATCATGTTCTTCTAACCTAGAGCAAGTTCCTACCCAGGAAAAAGACACAACAGACCTACTAATAAACTAATATTTGCTAAGACAAGAAGAATCCCAGGATTTGTGAGACGTGAAGAGGAAGATAAGCTTGCAGAAGTAAGAGATCACTAGTAAGTTAAATATTCTCTGCCAAGATGGAGCTAATAGCAGCAAGCAATTAATTATTTTTGAATGTCAAAGGTCTATCTCCCTAGGTTGATATTGATGGATATAAATCAGAAAAATAAAAATATTCTTTAAAGTATGTATTATGAACCTGAATAATTTAATTCTTACTGAATACTTAGGCCAATTAATCATAGAATATCATGAAGAATATGGAAAAGCTGGCACCAATTTTTCTGGCACCAAGCTGGAGCTGTGGCTGGAGTTGCCCTCACCACGCTGTTGCAGATTGTGGACATGGCCCCACACTTTGCCATGAAAACTGCTGATATTTTGAGCAAAATATATTTTGTAATAACAAGATGGGGAATTGGGTATAAGAAGAGAGAAAGTTTTTGTGCTATACACTGCATATGACCCAGGATTCAAACAATCCTTGATTTCAAATCAAAACATTTTTAAATGCAGAAAATTATTCCCTGACCCAGAAACCTGGGACAGAATTGACCAGATTCCTTTCAGTATATGCTGCGTTCCTCAGAATGAGTATTCTCTCATTAGCTCTGCTAAGGGATGTGTAGGAGCCCAAATCATTGCCAGAGCAGGTGGGAAGGGTAATGTTGTTTGCATCTATTATACATCTTGGTAAAAGCTTTCTTGTGTCAGACAAAGAGGCTGCAACCCAAAGGAGATACTGTGTACAGCAAGATGCAAGATTTAGTGTGTCCTCAAGAAATGAATTTCATTGCTATGACTGGAGATGGAAAGAACTATGACAAAAAAAAGAAGCTCAGAAAATAAAGTAGGTTAAGTCATTTATGATTTATGCACATTTTAAATAAAAAATGTATTACTAGTCCAACATATTTTCATTAAATTCTGGTGATTTCAATATTTGCATAAAAGAGTTCTGTGATAGTTTCATATCTTTTTATGAGATTTTTCTCAGAAAGCTGCATTTGAAATTGAAGAAGTGTTTTATTGCTGCTACATTATCCCAACAAACATATTTTTGAGCAGCATAAGGAGGAGGAAACTGCCCAGGTAATAGCCTTACCTGAATACCAGTTCCTGCTGAAAAATGGCTCCAAATAGACACAACTGAACAATTACAATATTACAATATTGTAATATTATTGTAATATTATTACAATAGTAATGCTGATAGACACTTCTAATTTTTACTAGTGGAAAAGCCAGGCTTCAGCTATTCCATCTCTTGTTATTGAGAGGAAAATTCTCAATTATTCATAGGGAATGACTAATTTTAGGCTGGTTGTTACACTTTGACACCTTTGACTCTTTTGCCAACTCCGTGAAATTCCAAAGCTTGCAGGATATCATCCAGCCACTCTTTCCTCTCTGCTGGAATGCAAAAATGCCTGATTTGTTTGGCTCTGTTTTTAACCAAGAGGAGAATAAAGGGATATTTTGGCAAACCACTTAAACTATGTCGAATTTTTACTACATCTTTAAGTCTAATTGATCTCAAACTAAATAGATTAAAGTTATTTGCTAAAGGGAGGGTTTAAATACACACTCAACCTTGTTGCTGAATTTGGGCCAATATTGGCAAATACAATAGCAGGAGAACAGGAAGAGAAAACTAATGTAAAATCACTCCTTCCTTGAGCCAAGAAGCAAATGCCTTCTATAAAGCTTTTATGATCCTTAGCTGCCTCAGACATCTGTAGGAGTCCTCCCACTCCGTTCATTAACTTGCCATACTGGCCTGGCTGCTGATTGTACTGTGTCAATGAAGGATTTGTGAGAACTGAGGCAAAACTGCATAGTTTTCTATGGAAAAGAATAGAATAAAAGTCTTTTCCCCAGCTGCATGGCCCTTCCAAAGGCAGTACTTGAAACGGAGAAGTTATTTTAATCCATACTGATTTTACAATACAAAGCAACATCAGTTATCAGGGTTCTAATGTGGGACAGCACATCAGTACTAGCTGAACTTCAGGCATGTGTAATCCCTGTCCTTCCCCTGGGCTATTCATCTTCTCCAAAACAAACTTTTTGGTATAAATCCCAGCCTGGAAACAATGTGTGCATGTCTGAATTATCATCAGCACAAGTCTAAAAAACAGACTCTCAAATGCACCTGGGAAACATAGCCTTTGTATTTAAAGAAAGAATAAAGAGAAAAGAAAACCAAACCATGCTGAAAAACAACAAGCCAAACCCCAAAGGATTTGGGTTTCAAGAATGAAAGATTTTAGAGTTCAATTAATCCTAAAAACCAGAAAATCTTTATCACTCTAAAAAGTAGCAATGTATAATTCTGTTGTTTAATGCCAACATTTGTTGTGCTGAAATTTGATACAAAGAATCATTCAGTTCTATTCTGAAATGGTAAAGATTTGGGATACATTCAGAAGAGCCATATGATTAGCCTTGGTTCTCCTAGCTGACACACACATTTACTGAAGTCCCCTAAATACTGATATGGAACCAAGATTTCCTCTAGGGGAACTGAATAATATTAAACAAAGGACAAATATTTAGGATCCTCTGGATACCATATATTGGGATGTTGAGGTGCTGGTAACAACTGTAGAACTTGGCAGGCACCTAAATGGTTTCCATGGCAAGTTTCCATTACTGATGATGTTCCTAAATAGACGTAATAATGCTAGAACACCTCTAGAAAGAATGAGGATGCCATTCCACCCGTTATCTAGCAGGATAATAACCAGGCTTAACAAAAATCCAGGCTGTAAGTGAAGTTTATGACAGACTGTTGACAGAAAATTCTATCACTCTCAATTTTTCATTCCCTGTGGCCAAAGTGACATTTCCTAATAAAAGAAATGTGTTAATACCATCCCTGCTAAGGAGTCAAACTGCTTTACCCACCCCAACACCATTAACCGATTGCCCATTGATTCAAATGTAATAGTTCCATAAAACAGAAAAAATTATTTCGTGTTGCTTTGAGATGGGCTAAAATAGATATAAACAAATGGTGTTACCACAGTTTCTAATTCAGCAAGACTCATCACAGAGATCTTGTACTGAGAGGTAAAAGGAACACTCAAGAGTAAATGAAGAATCATGTAACCCTGGACCTAGCCCTTAAAAAATTCAGCTCTGGCCAGCAGAGAGAGGAATCAGTTTCATCTAACTTCACCTACAGAAAATCAACAATGTAAAAGTCCACCTTGTCAAATCCACTGCCTTGAGCAGGGAGGAAAACTCCTATGAAAGCTGCAGTAGGAGTCTGGGACAATCCTGTGCTGAAACTCAGGGAGCAGTCTGTCCTAGACAGTCTGAAATACCTGGTCATGAAGCAGTAGATTGCATTTGATTCTTAGTTTAGAAAAGATTAGATTAGCAAAGCAATTTTGCCATCTGAGTTGGCTGAATATCAGCTGAATTGTTCTGAACCTCGTATCTGCTACAAGACTCCTGGAGTCATCATATTCAGCTTGATGTGGCAGCTCTTCTAATGAGCCAAGACAGGGAGCATGGCTGCAGTTACATAAAGGCAGAGGAAATCTATAATAGTGAACAGGGTACTGTGCTGGATACCATAGTCCTGTTTGGGGGAAAAAACAGATACACAATTTCTGCCCGTAGAACAAAGTTTTACTGACATTTCTAATTTAGAAACACCTCTTATTCTTTTAACTTTTTTTGTACAGAATCATAAGGATGATGAGAGACTGCAAACCTTCTTAGAGAAATACAGGAATTTTCCTTTGAAATCACCCAAGCACTGTAATCCTGAGTTGAGACAGACCTTCTAAAGAAACTTGGCCAGTCCCTACCAGGGTCACACAAAGCCAAGATCTTATGATGGAACACATCAAAGACATTATCAGAGAGCCTGATCTCTGCCTGCTATGAAAAGCTGCGTAGGCTGAATGAAAAGTATCCAGAAAAATAAAAAGGAAAAGAAGCCTCAAAATCACATGCTGCTCACTCCTGCCTCCTCTGAGGGCTGACCTTATGCCGAAGGGCAGCTCAGAGACGGGACGTGCCAGGAGAGCTGTTTCAGTTTGCTTATTTGTGTCACAGGGGCTTCCATACCTTTGCTAACAGCTTCAGGGAGATCCTCCAATGCCCAGGGAAACCACCCTCGCCAAGGGAAGCAGGCCCATCCTCCCCCACAGCCCAAGGAATCCCACTGTCCCTCCCCCTGACTGCGTGTTTCCCATCACAATCACTGGAAATTATTTCTTAATTCAACCAAAAACTGCTCGGTAGGAGAAAAAAAAAAAATCTGTCTGCATGCTCAAAGAAGTAGGTTACTTTCATGTTTTAGCTTGAAGAAAGTCTTATTTCAGAGGGTTTGGAACTAGACGATCTTTAAGGTCCCTTCCAACCCAAATCATTTTGTGATTTTATGAAGAACGGGTCCAGCTGTGTCATCAGTGAAATACAACATAAAACTGGTTAGAAAAATCCATCAAAAAAAAAAGTGCTACCAGAAAGCCAAGACAGGATCCAAAGTGTTTTCTAGGACAATGCAGAACTCCTTGTGAGCTGCTGCCGGGAGTGCCTCAGGTCTGCTCTTCCCCTACGAATGCTGGAACTCAGCTCACCTATTCCTCCACACTGCACTGCAGTAATTGAGGCATGTGCAAAGCATCAGGTCAAACTGAGACCAATTTTAGTATATATCAATTGTAGAGAACATAAGATTTGGATATACTGATGCCAAAGGTTTACTGATCTTCCTGTTCTGCCAGAAATTTTGACACAATGCACTTCCATTGCCAATTTTGAATGAAATAACCACTTAATTAATTTCTCAAGCAGAATGAGAAATAAAGGAAAAAAAGAGAGAAGAAACACTTCATTTGCCATAGACACTACAAAAGTATTCGCATCTTAATGATTTTCTTCTGGTTTGCAGCACAAATGCTGACATCACTGCCATAAGCGTGACCCCCTTGCCTGTGCCTGGTCCCACTCACTGTAGCCCTCATCTGCATTAGGATCTGTGTGGCTCTGTCTCGACTGCACACAGAATACAGTATCATGTACTGGGCAGGCAGCAGCTCAAAAGTAAACTCCTGAGGTCAAGTTTGGAGAATGAACAATACAGGATTATTCCTAGCAGTTGCTAACCAGGATAACCGGGTAACATCCATTCATTGCAGGGCTTGTTTCACCCACGGGGCCCTCTTTTCACATACCTCGACCTACTGGTAGCTGGAAATGCTTTGAAGCCACTGCACAGCTCAGCGACAGCTGCTTTTTAATCACAGTCAGGACAGCATGGCAAAGTTTCAGCATGGACATGTTTAGCACATCCCTCAGTACTGCAAGCTATCCAGTAAGCTCCTGAGCAGAGATCCTTTGCAAATGCAACATGTACAACACTCATCTGAATTTTTCCCTGTGATTCCTGTTTTCTTCAGCCAAAACTTACCAGAGCTTCAGGCTCTTTACTTTCTTCGCTGCTGTATCCATAATAATCAGGAGTTTTATCCAAATCGTGTATGTTCCCTTGAGTCCTTAAGCCCTTCTCTGAATGACAAGCCTGGCAAATCGGAGCATTGCCCATATCAGTTGTTCTGTTCCCTCGGAGCGGGGGGACGGCCCTTGCACGGCAGCGAGTGCCCAGCGCTCCCGAAGGACAGGGGACCGGCCGGGGGGAGGGTCCCACCCGCGCTCCGCTCCCGGGCCGCTGCTCCCGCGCCACGGAGAACCCGAAACCCCAGCAACTGCGGGTAGCGGTCGGTGACCATTTCCAATTCAGGCGCTGCCCGGCTATTTTTACACCTACCAGGCCAGCTATGCATGTCAATGGCGTGGGGTGGGCCGGGGGACGGCTCTCCAGCTCGGAGCCGGCCGGCCCGGCTCGCAAAGTTGAAGTCCCACTGGGTGGAATGCCCTACACACACGGGTTATTGAGTTACCCGCTTCGTGCCTTTCAATGTTTTGATTTTTTCCCTGCCCTGCTCGGTCTCATTGTGCTTACATAAAGCACTGAATTTCAGAATGTTGCTAATGCCTTCTGAGTTTCTAACTCAAAAATATGATTTATTCAAGTCTATTATTTAACATCTACTTGATATTTACACACCAAGACAAAGTGGATGAGCACAGATTTCATGACCATTTAATTTCAGAGATTCACTTGGTATTTCATGTTTATGTAGCCAATAACTGTGATGAGCTTGCTTTGGATTGATATGTCCCCCGGGTATGATTTCAGATGAGCTCAAATGTATCCAAAAACGACAATATCTGATGCTAAATCGCTTTTGCTCCTGTCTATGTAATGTTTGGTCTTGTTTGGGGTTTTTATTGTCAATTTGGTTTAGGGTTGGTGTTAATATTTTAGCTAGAATAGTCATGACTAAAAGCTGAGCCAAAAAAACCCAAAAAAACAAAACAAAACCAACAAAACACACACACACAAAAAGAAGAAAATAAGAACAATGCCACCAAATTGAGAATAAGAACGTTGACTCTAGGTTGGAGTCACTTATCATGATTGCACCCATTAGGATAAAAACAATGTTCAGGATGGCATGTTGGAATCTACCCAATATCCAGAAGAGGCTCAGTGCAGAATTAAAAAACATGGACACCAAACCAAACCACACCACCAAAACCCAAACAAAACAAAAAGGAAAAGGTAGTTGAGAATTAATTGGCAGTTTTCAAACACGACCAGCTGGGGGTAGCAGAGGCAGCGGGGAGAAGGTGTCTGTAGATAGCAATGTTCTGTGGAATGTACCACCATGCATGTCCCACCCCAGCAGAGTGGGGCACGTGTTTGAAAATTTAGGCTCCAAATTTCCCAGAAACAGAGACATCCTTGAAGATTTGCAACAGTCAGCCAACTCTTTTCCTTTTGGGGTTTCAATCCATTGCCAGTATGGCAGCACATGTCAGCAGGCAGCTCTCCATGGCAGCTCATGGATTCCTATCCAGTTCCCCTTCACAGCAGCACCAGTTATGATCCAAGAGACCAAGGTCCCCCCAGCCCCCATTAAGGGTTGTTGATGGGCACGGGGCTCTCTTTTTTGTTAATTATCCTGAGGAGATTTTAAGGGATTAAGGAGATTTTAAGATTTTTCTGTAATTTTTCTTTGCTGATGAATGCTCCAGGATGGATCACCTCAGGGGCTGTGATGGATACATGCTGGATAGACACACGCACAGAAGAGTTAAATTGTTGATTTGCCTTTCTGACATTTTTGTCAGCACTTGGCAACTATTTCAGAATGTTTGTGCAAGGCTCACTTGCCCATAATTAACTGATAACAATTTCCTTCAACTCTTCCAAAGCACTACCCTGTGACAGTACTAAGACGTGCACACGCTGCCAGAACTTCTTCGTTTAGTTATCAAAATAAAAAGATGCAAGAAGGAATCCCACCAAATGCCTGACTCAACCAAAGTTCATCTAACCAAGGTTCCAACACAAACTGGAACTACAAATCCCTGGATAGAGCAAGCCATTTAATACACAAATACCTTATTGGAAAACACAAGGCACCACTCAGGGGGAACGGGTGGCCAAACTTGAGCAACAGGCATTCCTGGGAAATGCTGTTTGTGAAAAGCAATCTGTGCAGTCATCAGGGAAGAGCAAAGGAGAAGCTTTCTGCCAGAGCCTTTCAACAATATTACTGTTGTTTGTCCAAGTGGCCCCAGACTTCCCGAAAGCAAACGTGTTCATGTCCTGCCAGACTCAGGGCATTGTATCCTAACGAAGTACATGTTGGAGGGTTCAGAGCCTTTTGGGGGAACACATTGCTGTATCTCTGCATTCCCATGCTCTTCGCTGTCTTGTTAGGGCTGCAAATCCACCCCAGCCGGCAGCAGTGAAGAAACCCCTTCAGAGGCACAGTTTGCAGGCACAGAGCTCCCAACAAAACACCTCAGCCCTCTTCAGCAGCCCAACAGACCTTTTCACAATACTGACTCCAAACCTCAAACCTAGGAAATCTTCAGAAACTGAACATAAAGTGCCTGTAAGAAGGAGAGCAGAGTACCCCATGTAGTAAAGAACTGATGCTAAGGCAGGGTCCCTGTTTTCCCCCTAAATGGAGGAAACATTTTGGTTTCTTCCCTGACTGTTTCGAAGCCTGCAGCACTTATGACTGTCAGCCTTAGCGCAACACTAACCAATAAAGCCCTCAGCAAACTTTTGGGAATTGCACCTTTCCCAAAGATTCTCAGAGTGAATGTTGCAATGGCTAGATACTCTCAGTTTGTTACTGCTGGCCATCAAAATGAGCAGTGTGGTACAAATCCTCTGGTTTGCACTGATTTGCCAAATCCCAACCAAGACCACAAAGACTAATGAGTGAGAAGCAGGGAAATCCAAGCTGTAAAGCTCATCTTCAGAGAGAGACTTCATTTTATGGGATACCATTCCACAGCCCAGGAATGGCAAAGCTTAAGTACTCCAAGATGAAACAGGACTAAGGACAGTCATGCACACTGAGGTAGGCAGCAACAGAAGCAAAACTGCTGGGCTGCCAGGAAGAATGTTTCTTTATCCCTTTTTTGCCTTTATTATTTAAGCTTAGTTTGTCAATAGATGTTTTAATTAGTGTAACCAAAATGACAATTCAGGAGGCACTGCAACAGCATTTAGTGCTAAAGGAAAAAAAAAAAAAAAAAAAAAGGGAAAAACAAAGGGAGAGTTCCAAGTATTAAGACAAATAACAATTGTTAGCAACATAAATCCTCACTTTTATTATTGTTAAATCTCTCCCCAAAGAGCTATTTCCCATGATACTTTTATGGTTAAACATAGTAATTGGAAAAACAAAACAAACAAAACAGAAAGAGAAAAGACTGCCCTGGGACCTATATATTTCTAGGAGATCCCCTGAACTTTGAAATGATTCTTAAACACAAATTCTTTCACTCCTGGGGATTTTTCTATGGGAAGGTCAAGTCCAACACAGCTCACTTGCTTATAGGAATTATTTTGGGTCAGACCTTGAGCTCATGTAGACTATAAACTCTGATGAGTCATGACTTTATATCATTTATGTCCCCCTTTATGCTTTACAGTAATGACACTGATGAGATCACTACTTCCCAAAAATTCAGCCTTTTCTTCCTCTGGTCACAGAGACCACAATAAGCAATTCCCAAAGCCGAAGCAGCCTTTACAAAGGGGCCATTGTCTGCTCCAGAGAATCTAGCAAAAAATCCTCTTCAGCTCAAATATTTTGAGTCCAATCAATTGCAAAAATCTATTCTGAGGCATTTTTAAGAGGACTTGCTCTGCTTTTGATGGTGAATCATTTGACACATGAAGCCTAATGATCCTCTCTGGACAGCTCTTAATCCAAGGGGCACCATACATATTTTAGCCACTTTCAAAGGAAAGAGATAACCTGAGGTTTAATCACTGCAGCTACAGATCCTGCTGGCACTGGATCCTGAAAAAATTATTTGGTGGATAGGAAAGTATAAAATCTATGCAAAAAGGCATCTGCGCCTCCAGCACTCCACAGATAAAACACATCCTTATTTTACAGTTACAGGAGCTTTTGGATGGCAGGTGTGGCACAACAAGGTAATAACAACCCCAGATTTTACAGGGATGCCCTCACGGGCACAGCAGTTTATGTATCACCTATTTTTCTCATAAAATTGCAGCTGATAGTTCTTTTCTCTCTCAGCCTTGGTTCCACCTCATGGACAATGAAATGCATATGTTAACATGAAGCACTGAGTAACACAAGGGAAATCTTGCAGGGATTCTTGACTAATCACAAAACTAAAAATCAATGCAAGAAGAAATATTCCATAATACCCTGAGGGGAAAGGGTTAAGAGACAGTTCTGGCCCACCCATGCTAACACAGCTATAAAGTAAATTATCACTTCTCAGGTCCAAAATAGCTTTTTTCCCTTCATTTCAACAGAACTAAGGCATTTTTTAAGAACGTTATGGTTCTTCTATCCTCCTGTGGCACTAAGCTCTAATTGGTGCCTATTTGTATCCGTCTAAATCTAAACCAAATCTCAGGCCCATTATTAACTTTGATTTTTCTTCCTTA
Source organism: Polioptila caerulea (assembly GCA_013397295.1). Classification (NCBI taxonomy): domain Eukaryota; kingdom Metazoa; phylum Chordata; class Aves; order Passeriformes; family Certhiidae; genus Polioptila; species Polioptila caerulea. The sequence continues at coordinate 828,425 of VYXF01008403.1, forward strand.
ACACAGACCCGATACTAATTCTGCCTTAAACCATCCTGTAGGACACTGTGAAGCTATCACATCCTGAATTTGGAATATCAAGTGAGGCTTCAATTCTCTTCTGCAAGAAAATCATTCAATTTGCTGTTCTGAATACATCAGCAGGAGCTCACTGCTGATTCCAAAACCCCAAGTCTCCTAAGCTCTTGTTGCTTTAACACAGAGGCTCCTGAAGTTCTCTCTTCTGTTGGATTTCTTACGAATTTGACACTATTTTCAAAACCAAATATTGCCTATTTTGATATAAAATCAGTTTATGGGGGGACTATATATTTCATACATAACATAAAAGACAGCTTGACTCATATAAATAGGAATACAATTTATGAACTTTGCCACCTATTGCATCGTTTGTTTTACTGTAGTTTAACAGAATCAATTAGTTCAATGAGGAATGAAGTAACAACTTGAAATACATCGTTTTGTCTCTGTTAAAGAGCATATTCCTAGGAATCCTGAAAGAATCACATACTTCCAGTTGTATTGTGTCCCTGATTTTAGCTTTTCCTCTCCCATTGTACTAATGGCTGTTGTAAAGGTGCATCGTTGATGGTAAATGATACAAACTGGTTTGTCACAGGTTCTTAAGTGAAAATCCAGAGTTCATTTACTCTGTTTCCATTTTATTTTGCACCTTGTGTCTGTCTGTTATCTTGGGGCCCATTGAACACATCTGTTAGAAACAAGTTACTATTAATTTGCATTAGAAAATCCTTATATCTTGAATATAAAGCGATTTGTTTTAATGATTTGCTCTTGATGGTTAAACTAGAAACATAAGGAGAATATTAGTGCCACTGAAAACACACTAAACCTAAAGCCCACGATTCCCACACTAATAGGAGTTAATGCACACTGATGTAGTTACAGGTGCACACACACTGAGTATACCTGTATCAATGCTTAAAACAACCTGGCCATGCCACGTGCACCCACATTTAGTTGAACTACAGCCATAGAACTGCAATTTTTCTGTCCTGCAATATCATAGCCATGTTGTAGGTGCTCAACTAATCGCACTGACAGCTACTTGGAAAAACAAAATAGGACCCAGCATTACTGACTCCGAGTGTGTGCCTTTAACAAGGCCCTGGTGCGGATGAACACACATCCACTTTGAAGCAAGCTCCAAAGGGTTTATCTTCCCAATTTTTAAAGAAAGAGTGAGTCATGAAAGGAAAAATTATGTGCTCTATTCATCACATGTCAACAAACAGTACTTGAAAGCTTGGGTTTGTATCACTCCTGTCTAATATTTTGCCTTTCCCCGCACTGATGGAGTTGCAGTAGACGATAAATAAAAGATGACAATCTTCCAAAAGCAATTCCCAATGATCAAAAGGGTTCTAACAGAGTACAATCAAGAATTTTTGTTTCTGTAAGCAAGCAATTTGTGCCTTATAGTTACATAAATCATCCAAACGAGGGCGAGAATAGGATGAAAAACAAGTAAGACTGCTGAGTAAGTGACTAAACTTCATTATCGCAGCCACACACACAGTTCTAAACAGACAATTTGAGATCTTGTGATTGAAAACACACCTTCACATCATTCATCAGCTACTTAAGGCCTGCCATCCCAGGAAAAAATCAAATCACCTCCACAAAGTTAAGAGAAACACCAAAGGTCATCGGGAAGAGCACATCATCAAAGTCTGCATCAAATTCTGCTGAATTCTGAATAATGTATAAATTGGAAACTGGGAGATTATGACCAAATGACAAAGCAAGCGCTTGGGCACTGTAGTCTCTCAGGATTGTTAAAACCAGCAGTGCCTATAAATTAAAGAGAGTCAAGGAAGGCATAATGACAAAACTGAGCAGTTTATTTCCAGAGAAATGCTAAGAATGCTGTAAAACTTTCTCCAGCCTAACTCATGACGTTGTGAGATGTGTATGAATGGTGCACATCCTGTGCCTGTTAAACATGAGGCAATAACATGGTTATTTAACCAATGTTTTAAGAACTTCACATTCTTATGAGAAATAAACACGTAAGAAAGAGATAATCAAATAAACATTCGTTTTGTAGATAAGACATAAGAAAGTTCAGGGAAGCATGGAACAGAACAACACCTTTCACCAAAAAACATCGCAAACTTCTGAACTCAAAGAGAAGGAGCTTCAAAGGTTCTCTGCAGTTCTCAGTAGCATCCAGCAGATGGGATTCACACAAAAACTGCCCTCAGGGAGCAACATAATCCCAAATTTAAATTATACTGCAAACAGAAGCTACCCCTTCTCTGTCTGGTATCTGAAGACACTGATAACTAACGAACAAGACTCATCTGCCCTGCCTGGAAGCCAGAACCTATGGAAAGGAAGATGCAGCACCCACACAAAAACCTGGTTTCTCTCAAAACCAAATAATGCAATTTTAAGAAAAGCATAATAACATAAGAACCAAAATTAAGTATTAGTAAGGTCCATTAAAGGACCTCAGTTAAAACAGACAAACCACCAAAAATCCCAAACATACATAAACCGACAGATTTATTGCCAGCAAGAAATGGAAACATTTACTAAATTATCTTGCATGAAGCCTGTGGTTTTCTTTCAAAAATTTTATGGCAAGAAAAGGGCTGTAGTATCGATTTGAAATTTTATGCTACATGATTACTGCAACATTTGATCATTTCCAAATACATTATGCTCATGAATTCTCCCATGGACCCTACAGTGTCCCAAGAACTGAGAGAACCCTTGGCCATGACCAATCCCCCACCTGCCCTTAACAAAGTCCCAAGACTCTGGCATGGACAGAGCCCAGGCAAGCAGGAGAACTCAAATAGAGAATTACAGAGAGAATTACACCCCCAGGACATCCAGCCCTCTTCCAGCTGGGATCACCTTTTCCTGTCTGCATTACCTTCTTGCCAGCCCCGCTCTGTCACTGTTACAGCTCATTTATTTGGCCTTCATGGCTCAACACCAAAATTTGGCCCCAAGGCAGTGACAAGATGGAAAAGAGGTCACAACCTCCACAAACCACTCCCTTCTCCAACATCTTCTGTCAATACTGGATTTCCATCATTCCTCTCTGACAGCATCTTCCCAACACCAGCTGGGACAGAAATACATAAAATTTCAATTACATGGAATGGAAAATTCATATACTTCCTATTAGGTAAGAGGCAAGGTCAGAAATAGATCCAATTTATCCAGACCTGACTCCTGTCACCCTTCCTTTCCAAGTAGCACTTCCTCCTACAACCAGCCTGAGCTGGGAAGTCCCATGGACTTCTTTATTTAGGTGCTCATCAACAGAAAAAAAATGCTAAACTGCTCCTTAGTCTGTACTACAGTAAATAAATAATTTTCTAAAATAAATAAGAGAAACCAAGATTCCCATCTCACTGGAAACAACTCTCTATTTTGTGGAATGCAGCACTAAACTTATTCTTTCCTACAGGACCTGTAGCTCCAGAGCTCAATAGAGATGATCTTTCAGAACCAGCAAAGTGTGTTCTGTATTTGAGATACAAATGCCTATAAAACAATCACATGTTAATGCAATTCAACACTGATGAAGTGAAAGAGTACATGTAAATATTTCAGCCTGAGGTTATGAAAGCCCCCCATCTCAGGACTTCATCAGGTTGACTACAATTCCCATCTGAATTTGCAATTTACAGTCAGATCGAGTAAAAATAAAGGGGGGTAAAAAAAGGGAATTTGTAAGCTAAACAATAGTCAAACCCTCAAGACAATTAAAGTCACATCTATTAAGCAATGATACTCTACAATAAAGGAATTTTGTATAATAAAATACTTGAAGAGGCTACCATTTCCCAGGCCAAACGAATATTAAGTGAAAGACCTCAGGTCCTGCGTGAGAGTTCCAAAGTCCTGCTGCATTCACAGTGACAAATGAAATTATTACTGCAGAGATGAGTCATTTATGGGGAGATATCAACACCACAGGGTAAGCAGCTGTCTGATTAAATGAATATTTGTCTATTCTTATCCATTCTCTATGAGCCTGCTCTAGCACCCACTGAAGTGAGCCTGATCTTTGCCTTTGGATCACAGCAGGATCAGTTTATCCCAGGCCAGGAGGTCTCTCTCTCTCTCACTGCTCCAACTCACGCCAGCACTCAAGGACAGTCAAGGACAAAAGTCAAAGAAAATAAACCCTGTGGCAGTTCTGTCAGCCAGATTCTCTACAACACACAGCCTCATTGATCAGCCACAGAATCATGGAGTCATTTATGATGGACAAGATCCAAGTGTTCCCCCGGCACTGCCAAGCCACCACTAACCCACGTTCCCAAGTGCCACATCCACACATCTCTCAAATCCCTCCAGGGATGGTGACTCCACCACTGCCCTGGGCAGTCTGTTCCAATGTCTGACAACTCCTACACAACAAAACTTTGACTCTTTCTTGCCTAATCAGCAACCACCACCTGATGCTGCACTTCAGGAAAGCATCTACTTTTAATTTTTTAACACTTTGACAAATATCCAAAATAAAGACACTGATGCCCTGAAGCAGTGCTTGGGAAGGGAAGACTTTTGTTCATTCTCTGACAAGAGGGGTCTCCCACCTCCACAAACTCTGAGGGAATTAAAGTTACACCAAGATTCTGTATTAATAATCTCAAGGCATTACACTTAGTTCCATATATTAAGAAGTAATGGGAGATTGCAGGATAGAAGAGACAGTAAAACATATTGCAGATAGTCCTTTCTGAACTGAAAGGATCATTGATTGGAAGAAGCTCAACAGCTGCAAATCACTGTCAAAAGTAAATCCAGAGAAGATTTAGAACTTGTGTTCAGAGGGCTAGAAGTGCACTAGATGCTCTGCAAGGAGGCATGCTTGATCTGCAAAAGGCATAGGAGCATCTCGAGTTCCAGGTGTTGGGAAAAAACATCTTCATTTTACCCCTCTGCCTTGCAAATTTCTCTCCAACTGCATTTCTGATTTTCCAGCACTTTCTGCTTCTCTATTTATTTTAATCATTATTTTTAGATGATTTATAAATAGTGTCAGAACACCAAGGTTCTCCTCGTGCCAACAACAGGGTGATTTGAACAGGAGGGGTCCCAGAACATAAGAGTTACATAAAGAACATTTTGGACCTTAAGGTACATTTGCGTGACATTCTTTTCCACCACAAATAATCCGTCCTTCAATCACAGAGCTACATTACAGAAAGTGCACACATGTTTAAAAATTACATTGGAAAATATAAATCACTAAGATGGTTATGTAATAGGAGGTGAATTATCTCCTGGTTGAAATCATCTGGAAAAAAAAATCTAAATCTCTTGAAATCATTGGCAAATTTTTCAGGGTTAAGTTATTATATTAAGAATTATGATTAAATATATAGTGTTATAAAACCAAGTGTTCCTTTATAACTTTTAATTACAGTTGCCTATCTCTAAATTCTCCTTCTCAAACACCTCTTCCAGAAGGAGGCTGCTTCCTCTCAAGGCTTCTGTTTTTGTATCATTAAGTTTCCATATTGAAGTTGGTTTTAAAAGGATAAAACAATCCTTCCTGTGTTTCATGCTTCTGGGCCAATGATCATTATTACAACTATGCAGAGACTACAACATAATGATGGTTTATTACCCAAAATAATGGAATGTGTGCTGCTAAATCCAGCCAGATGCTGCACAAAATGGCTAAACTGCAATAAAGAGAAAACTGATGTTAATTAACCTTTTCAACCACCTGAATATTTATCAGCTGTAGCAGGACTTTGGGTCCTCCTAAGCTGCTCTCAGACAATTTCCTTCCCTCCTCTGTTTTAATGAATTTCAAAGCACTGCTCAGAGCAAACACTCTAAGGCTGGTGTCAGAGCTCTGTTCCACAGCTGCAGGGACAAATCCTCCATGGAATGGGGAGGGACACAGGGGCCCCGTGTTGGCTCTGCAAGGAGCCATATCCCACCTGCACTGGCGCTGCACTGCCGTCAGCAGCAGCACCCTGCAGGCACAGGGAGCATCACCAAACCCTAAACCAAACAGGTTCAGTGCTAGGCTTCCTTAGAAATCCGGGGAACACAGCCAAGCACGTACTTCCTTAAGCTTGGGAGAACTCGTGCTGCAATGCAGAGCTGGCTCTGGGCACAGCTATTAATTATTTCTGATTTCACTTCTTTGGGAAACCTTTACCAGGGCCTCATCATTCACCAGGCTAATGCCCTGCACCACTCGAGGGTGCACACAGCTCTGTTAAAGTGCCTAGTGCTCATACCTGCATCCCAGGAAAGGAGGGGTTACTAAATAAATTATTACCAAAGGAGTGGCTGAGTGGTTTATCTACCCTTCAGACAACACTGCAGGCTTTGTGCTGTCCTCGCCGAGAAGATAAAAGGGAAAAAACCACAACTTGGGGGATTTTTCATGATCCTAAAAATACCCCTGATGCAGTCAGTGGCCAGTGGCTGCAGCTGCCATTTGCCAAGCAGAGTTAGGCTGTGCAGCACAGACGTGTGGCTGTGGGGGGTGGCTGGATTCTCCCAAGAAAACACAGCAGCAGCAAGGAGAATATAGCCCAGATCTCATCTAGTTGCTATGGAGTCCCCGTGCATTTCCTCAGGAAAATTTTGCTGCGATACAGCAGTTGCACTGAGCAGTCAAAATAACTTTTTTTTTTTATTTTTAATCTGTATCACTTTCTGTCTCCAGCAAATGTCAAATTTTCAAAACGAATCCATGCTCATGAAAGCCAGCCCACTCTGCACGCAGTAGCCTGCCATGGCAGTTCAATGCTCACATCAGCATTTTAGATTTTACTCAATCCATCCTGCTAAGCCATATCACTGTACCAAAACACTTTCAAAAGGTGTCTATTCATAAGCTTTTCCACCAAGAAGATAAAGAGAAATAGGTATAATTTGGAATATGACTGGGTTGGGTTTTTTTGCTGTTACATAAAGTTTTGAGGTTTTAATATATATAATGCAGGAGTGTTATTTCAATAACTTCACACTGAATGAGGGCAGGGCCAGATAAAATATCTGGGAGAAATTATTTCCCGTGAGGGTGAGGAGGCCCTGGCACAGGTTGCCCCAAGAAGCTGTGGGTGCTCCATCTCTGCAAGTGTCCAAGGCTGGGTTGGATGGGACCCTGAGCACCCTGGTCCAGTGGAAGGTGTCCCTGCTCATGGAATGAGATGAGCTTTAAGGACCCTTCCAACACAAACCATTCTGTGATTCCATGACTCCCAATAGTAACTGAACAAAGCTAATAGTAAATCCATGGACATCCTATACAGAGGCTAAAACAGAGATAACTTGCACTGTTGCCTGACTTAGTTAAGTGGAACTGAGTCTCTCAGGGCTAATAATGTGGATGGCAGCAATGATTCTTTTCCTTCAGACAGCTCTAATGTCCAGCATCAGGTTCATCAGCAAAAATAGAAAAGATTTGCCAAGCTTAACTATTGTCCATTGGCATACAGGGGCCTTTTGGGAAATCTTAGTTGCTGCTGCCTCTTGCTCCAGCAGTGAGACTATAATCAACACAATGCACCTGATTTCTTTCCTCCCTGCTGCACTGGTGCCTTTAAAAAGAAATGAATTCAGGGAGCAAGAAGGCTCAAGTGGGTCCAGGCAGTCCCCAGTAAATCATGGCCTGAGCAGTGAGGCACAAAGTGGCTTTTGTCTGCTCAAGTCTCCTGTTGCACTGTCAGCCTCACTGGTTTTGAGCAGTGACATGTCTCTGTTAGACATCCTGGCATAGCACAGGCCAGAAGGAGTAAATAATTTAAATCAAGTTTAAATTATTCAACCTAAAACAGCTTAAAAAGGCTTGTAATTATGGTTCTATCAGCTGAAATAATTTCCTACCAGCCTGGGGAAATAAGAGTCACACTCATTTTGGGTGAACACCACTAGTCAATGCTGCCTTATTTCATGTACAGGAATAAAGAGAAGGCAGATCTAAATTATCAGGCCAAAAGAAATCCACACCCCTCCTCAGGTCACACACAAGAACAGCGTCACATTAATATCTGCTAAATATGAAACACTACAAGTTTTTCCTGACCCAGACAATCAGTGTCACCAGGCTGCTTCAGAGCACAGGCAAACAGGGTAACTTTTAAAATCTTGTGTTACTTCCCTCCCCTTTCTCCTTCTGTTCGTTCTTATCCTATCTTCATCAGAAAAGGATTCTGCTGGAGGACAGAAAGCTGACCTTCAACTGAAATGTGTACTCTGAAACCTGCTTAGGCTCACTTCCCTAAAATGTCTCTTTTCCAAAGCCCTAAGGAACTAATGAACCAGCTAGATTTTGGGGAGGTTAACATGCCAAAGCCTTCATTAACATCAACAAATAGAAGGTAATTACAGAGTTTTTTTAATTGCAGCCTTTGTTTTCAGTCACTTGTAAAAGGGCAGCTAACCATTAATCTGTATTGATCCATATGTGAAAGGTCTTAGCATAGGAATGAGGGTTAACATGGTTTTGAAGCAAACTCTGAACAACTATAAGCAACACACTAAATCTATTTACAAGAGATGGAACTTCCATAAATAATTACCAAGAGAAAACCCTTGAACAGCCCCAACTCTGTGAACCACCTGAAATACACTTAATTCCATTTGTCAGATTTCAGTAACTCATATTGCTCCAATACTGTATCTAATTGTGTAACAGCAGGGGATATCTAATCCTACCTGGACAACCCCATGGCCTGAACAGGAAAAAAAATATTGATTTCAGCTGTCTAGGGGTCAAAGGTCAGGTTGCTATCAGGCACATTCATCAAGATGTAGTTAAGCATGGAAGAGCTCATCAGACATTCAAACAAAACTACCAGCACCACGAGTACACAAAAGGAGCTGCTTGAGGCTCATGCAGAGAAGAGGAATTCTCTTTTACAAAACCTGAAGGAGCACCTACATCCTCAAAGAGTACCCCAGCAGATGTTCTGTGAGCAGAGGCAAGTCAATAAAGTGTGACAATCCATCTGACTGCCAGCAGCAGTGTGCTGCACCATCTCAGGGAACAAGGTGGTGCCTGAATGCCGCACTCCTGCTCCCCTGCTCAGGGCCAGCGTCCCTGTTCCCACCTCTGGCTGCACTATAGATTGGCAAATACATCCACCAGGGCATGGCTCCAGCTTTCACCATCAAACTATCAATTCAGAGCTCATATGCCACTCTCACTTCAGGTGCCAAACTTTCCCCGGGAGTTCAGTGGAAAAGCCTGAGGGACTAAATTACAGAAGCCAGATTTCAAAAAGCTTGACACTTCACAATTTAACATCTGACATCCTCATTAAACATTTTTTTAATTGCTTAATACAAAGCTGCCCAAAAATCACATAATAATTCTTCCAGCGGGGCAGGAAAAGTCACGAATTTAAAGGACACAGAATATTTTACAAGGTGGTAAACAAAACCATCCCCAAAGCCAGAAAAGTTTATGAGGGATGATTTCCTACACTGTGCAAATGCTCTCTCAACTTGCAAAAATGATTCCTGGTAAGTTAAATCTGCAGAGACAGGCTAGGTGGACAATCACCACAGGCAGGTACTGACATTTCTCCTCTCTCTCTAGGCTGCTCTTTTAAAAGCTCAGCAGAAGTTCTTTTTACTGATTAAGACGAAGTGAGAGATGGAAACTTGGGCATTTTGGACACTTGCATAACTTCATGGAAACAATCACATAATGAGTTCATGCAGCCATAAAATCCAAAGTGTCTGCCATGACATTGGATTGCACCCAGCAAGCTTTACAATGCAAAGGGATTTAGCATTCCAGGAACATATTTTCCTCCTCCTGCGTCCAGTGTCTCACACAATAGAGCCAACAGAACCTGTTAATCTTTTCTCCAGTGTTACAGATATGAATTAATTCAACTTAAACTTGTGAAGAGGCACAATCACCCACAATACCAAAATACCCATTGAGATTAATGATCAGTGTTTCGAAATACTGTCTACATATGATTTATTAAGATCAAATAAATCTTGCCTTTCAAAAATTACCAAGGAAATTAACTTAAATACTACATATAAATCAAGGAATGATTAGACAACAATATAAAGGTGAGCAAATTTAAACTTGAAAATTGCTCCTTTCCCATCAGATCAAGGGAATTGGAGATCATCAATCTTGCTTCATTTCAGAACACTGTGTATTTGTGCCCATGCACATCATACCCCTCAAAGAGGGCATAGAAAAAATGAAGCAGCAAGCCCCAGTCTATTCTGAAGTGCAACATCATCTAAAGAAGCTCCATTTCACAAGGAAGCAAACTAGTGAAGTATTATTTTCATGCCCAGAAATAGCTCCATAAGGAAAATACAATCCTGAGATACAGAAGGAGAATGTTCAAAGGGCATCAGGAATAGGCACCTCCTACGCAAACACTCCATTACAAAGCACCAAAAAGGTTTTTTTTCATGGCTGGAGAGGCATTTGAAACATCTAGAAATTCTAGTGAATCACAGAGACGTTCACCAAGGCAACAAACACAACACTGAGCAGACAAGACATATCCAGTGCTAAGGAAAGAACAGCAGGTTAAAGCTGCAATGAACCTTGAAAGCTTCAGTATACAGAGGTCAAGCAGTGAGAGACTCCTTCCCTTCCTTATCCTGATACAAACCCCACGGGGATCCTGCAGCAGGTTCACACCAGGCGAGATAGTGGTTGGCATCCATGAACCAACACAGGAGTGACCAAGAGCAGAGAGCTGGGTCTCTGTGTGACTCCCTCCTCCTTGGGATGCCTTTTTCTAGCACACTCAATCACTCCTTAATTCCTCCATGTCCTCCTTCCTCACTGAACTCTGGCCCTTTCCAAAGGGATGAACTGTGGGGCTGCCAGCCCCAGTGCAGAGCCAATGTACCCAGTGACAAACACCCACCCTCCCTGCCAAAGGTGTGCTTGAAATTCAAACGGGCCTGGATCTAAGACAAATCTGACAACACTTTCCTATAACGTGAGAAGTCTTTCATTTTCTTCTTTTGTGAAAAAGGAGATGGTAATGTGAAATAAGGTCTGCCATTGAGGTAAAAGAAAGCAAACTCATTCCCTCTCTCCTGCAGCTCCATAATGGAAGCCACTTACTGCATGTTGGCTCTTCCCCACACATGCTGGAATTCTGCTGACAGCAGAATCCCTCCATCCTTGTCTTTCTGCAGATACTGTCCAGCAGCTCTGTGTGAGCTTCAGCAGTGCTTAGGGTGTCAAGGGAAGGACAAAATTCACCTGATGTTATTGGTTCTCAATCTCTTTTAGCAAACAGTGATGAATATTCCAGACGCTGTGGCACATTTTATGCTAACAATGCTGAACTCGGGAATCTGGCCTTCAAAAAGATATAAAATTTTTAAAAGCTTTTTAAAATACTAAATAAAGACCCAACAACTGCTAGCAGAGACCAGATGCCAAACTCTGTCCTCATGACTGATGGCAAAATGTAACAGCCATCAGCTTACCACATCTGTAACAATCAAAAATCAGTCTCATTCGGCAGCAGAATCCACTTAAGGACAAAGCTTTTTCCTTTGGGATATTATTTTATGTGTCTTTTCAAAAATCTTTTCAACACTTGTCACATGCAGAGACAGGAAGCTGTGTCTGCTTTGAGAAGTACTTTAGACAGGGACAAGCAAGCATGTGTTACACAGAGCCAGGGGCTAGGCAGATGGATTCCCAGGCTGTAATTCCAGCTTTGCTGCTGACTCAGTGAGTGACCGTCATGGAATCACCCCAGTTCCCTCACCTCACTCTGCAAAGGGTGAGCCACAGGCAGCTCTCTCCAAAGGCACTGAGAGGCAAGTTGAGCTGGACCTTACGTATCCTGAATTTAGGTAAAATGGAATTAGTCATGCCTAAATTGCAATAAAATCTATATATTTGAAGCTGCTCACCTCCTGTGTTAGTACCTGGTTTTTAATGCTTCTGATATATTTGGGTATCCACACAACTCATCAGAAGGTTGGGGGGCTTTACATGCACGTTTGCACCAGCACCCTTTTTTCCTGCACTACAAGAAAAGATTATACCTGCATAAAAGGGAAAAATTCCAACTTGGATGCAGGATGAGCAGAGCTGCCTCTTGTCAACTGGTTTCTTTTTAAATCAAGTTAGTCAATCTCAAAAAGTACACGAGAGAAGGTCTTCAGCGTGTTAACTCCCTTTCCCAGTTTTTGAGTGTGGAATAATTCTGCTCATCTTTAAAGAACCATGAAGGATGGCCAAGAGATGATGGGAGCAGCTCATGGCTGCTGCTGCTGGGCCTGCTCACAGCTCTGCTGCTGCCCGGGGGCTGTTAGGGCCTGTGGCTACGTCAGGCAGCAGCCATGACGACATCTCAGAACATTCTGGCCCTACTCTGGCAGCACAGAGGCTGCAGCCACAGCTTGTGGTGCTGCTGCCCAGACAGGTGATGGTCACACGGCAAAACATTCAAGAGGCAGAGGCACTATGAGCCCACGCCCTGCAGCATCCCTGGGAGCCTGGAGAAGGGTGGGATGGTACTAACAGATGCCCAGCATCCTGCCAGAGTGGAAGAGCTAAGGCCATGGCCCTTCATTTATCCTCTTTTGCATAATCAGGATGTTCCAGGGACACAGGAAAAGTTTCTATCACGAGGCCAAATGAGCGCTTCATGCACTCGGCACGTATCCAAATGAAGGCTGGGACAGACAGGTCACGATACCTGACATATTCCCCCACTCCAATGAACCTTCCACAAACAAAATGGAACTCCACTGTAGGGAAAATCCACTTACTGCAGTGTAAGGCCTTGCACACAAATCACAAACCCAGAACCAGATTCCCCCTATGCAGAAACACTTTGAGTGCTGAGAGCAATCAAAAACATATTCATTTGCATTTTGCCTCTCATGGACCTGCTCACCTAATTTCTTCCTAGCCTCCATTTTCCAAGAAAGTCAACAAAAACTGGGAGGGCCTCTACTAGGAGATAATCCCATTTCACAGTAAAACCATTTATTGCTGTTAAGGAATTAAAGTGGCAGCTACATAAATATCTCCAGACACATATCTCACCTGAACTGATGACTAAATAAAAATACTGTATATTCTCTATTTGGGTTGTTCCGTATATATGATGGGTGTGCATGCATACCCACATATCTGATCTGCTCTACACCCTGCATTCTGCACAGCACGAGCACGTACAGATACAGACACAAACAACTCATTCCTGCGCTGCTGTGAGTCTCCTGCAGCAGAGCAGGATGGAAAAGCCCAGCCTGACCCACCCCCAACCATCTGACTGAAGGCAAGTTTAGGGTGCAGCCAGGCACTTGTTTATGTAACAGCAAGGTACAGCCGCAGTAGAAGGGAGCCAGGAGCACGGGCTGAATATTAAAAAGGAGGAAACGCACAAAACACTGAAGTGTTCTCTGTATTTCCTAAGCAAAGCCCACTGGTGATCCCTGGATCCAAAAATCTGATTAGGAGCCTGCATCACCACACATGATTACTAACACGACTGCGGCCTGAGCCTGCCTGCTTGCAGTCAGGGATATGCAGCACTCTGGGAAAAGAGATAGCAGAAGGGGCAGCATTAATTCTATCCAGCTTTAATTAAAGTAGTCCAACAGGCATTTGAATCAAACATGTTGAGGAAATAGGATTTGTGAAAATCAGGAAAAACAACACACGCTGTATTGAAGTAACTGAGATGGATGCTGGGCAGATAGAAAATAAAGCCCTTCCAGCAAGGACATCCATACATTAAGCACATATTTTTAAAAGGCTGTTTTGCAGAGGATTCCACAATCAAAAACGTAATCACAAAAACTACTTTATGCTGCAGTGTCCCATTTAAGGGATTAGGAGAGTAATCACAATCTGCTCCAAGCAGCCCTGCCCAACATCCAGGCACTGCATATTAAGGACATTCCTGTTTTTGATAAAGACAATTTGGGCGTGACTTAATGAACTCTGCAAAGTGAGCCTTTGAAAAGTCATGGAGATCACACCCAGAAGTCCCAAAGGCACCAAATGGCCTCTGTCATTTTATTTACCCCATGCAATTCAAAATATAAAAAGCCCTAAGACTGAATACAAAACAAATTCAAAACTGCCCAGGTATGCCAAGGGAGCAGATGGCTTCTGAATTCTAGAGAGCTGCCAAAAGGATCTGTAAATTCAAACATTACATGGCTGAATTCTAGACTTTTATTTTTACAGAGATCTGTGTTTACATGTAATGTAGCAGAAGGGAGGGCAGGGGAGAGAAAGAGAGAGAGAGAGAGAGAGGAATTACTTCTTTATATTGTGCCTTCCAGAGAAATTTATAAAGAATAGATAAAAACATGGTGTCATGGAATGAGTTAATGCATATCACAAGCTAGAGAATCCAGACATGGGAGGAAAGACAAGGCAATGAGAAGGCATTAACATAGGCACTCATGATGTATCACAGTCCTAAAGCTAGGATTAACAGAATCTTCATTTTAGCATTTTCTCCACTATTGTATTTTTTGCATCCTTGAAAACTATAGAGTGATCTGGCAAACAAATCACCTCTACTGATTTTTTTTTTATTCTTCTCTAATTTTTCATCCCAAGACAATGAGAGTTGTCATTCCCTCTAACACAGAAGGAAAACAGCAGTTAATTATAAATTATAAGAAATCTCCCCAAAATCAGAACCATCTAAAGAGACAAGCCTTAAGATAACTAGAAATTGCCATCAGTAACAGAGGCAAACCCGACAGATTGCAGACTTGTGTGCCAGGCCCTACCTAGACAAATACACCTGCAGTGTGCAGTGTAAATACACTGAATCACAGCAGCAAGCCCAGAATCCCTTTTATGACACCTAAAAACTGCAACACAGCTCAGCTGATGCTCCCAGCACCCCAAGGCAGGTCCTACACACAGCACTGCTGGGGAGGTGGGAAGTGGAACTAAAAATGGGAAACGGGGGAGAAATGCTGTTGTGAGTTAGACAAATGCACCTTCAGAGGTGCAGCAAAGCACAAGCACAGCCACCTCCCTCCCTTGACACCTTCTCCAGATCAGCCAGAGGCTTGGAACACCTGGCTGGGGATGATGGCAGGGAGCTCCAGGCCTTTTGGGACGAAGGGAAAGTGGCGATACCGGCGTGCTATCTTTATGTGCGTGATCCCTGTGTGGCTGTGGGCTGCCATGGCTGGCAGCACTTTAATCTCACTGCAGATAGGCTAAGGCCACAGCAGGGCTCAGAGGGGATGGGAAGGGATGCAAAAGGGAAACGTGATGGGGAAGGTTTGGAAAATGAAGGGGAGAGCATAGCACATGGCAGCGAACACCTGTGAAGTGCTGTACAGACAGAGGAAGGGTGGGGGGAAAGGGAGAAGGGGGCCCATTTCCCCCTCATACCTTGCGTTTGCGATCAGCCCTAGAGATTTTCCGCTGTCTTTTCCTTTCCTTTTCAAGGTTTCTTTCCCTCTCTTCGATTTCAGACTCTCGAACTTTTTTAATGGAAGCAGCTGCGTGAGCCATTTTGGCGAGGAAAACACCAGCTCCAAGGAAGCTGTTCCCACCACACGCGGATATCCAGGTGATTTATTTTTTCCGCAAGGGCACTGGCTGCGAGCCAGAAGTTCACGGCGTAATCCACTCTTCCTCCTCCGGCACCCCAGGAAAGGTCACGGCTCTGCCCCAGCCCCTGCAGCACCCATAGCTCGGGAGCAGGAGAGCCGTGCCCACACACGCAGCGTGCCCAAGTGCCCGCAGCCACACACGCGGGAGCAGGGTGCAGCCAGAAAATACCTCCTAGCAGGCTGGAAGCCCTTCAGCTTGGCGGTGGCTGCAAGAGAAGGCGGGCTTCAGACTCAGCTGGGAAGGAGGAAAAAAAAAACCAGGGAGGGGAAAAAAAAAAGGAAAAGAAAAATCGGCCTTTAAACACACATCACCAAATTGGGATGGTCTTTTGGGATTCCTCCAGAGAGGCTGCGTCTTCTGGCTGGGAGGAGGGCTCCACTTCAGCATCCCCAGCGAGAGGGGGAGGGGGCAGCCCCCGTCAGCTTCTCACATCGCCTTTCCACAGGGTGAGAAGAAAATGGTGCAGTCTGACTTACTGACTTGCTGCTGCGACCGGCTGTGCTGGAGCCCGGCACATGCCTTCCTGCTCCTCTCCTCCTCACGATCTTCCCTCACTGCCGAGGCGGTCCAGAGCAAGCCGGGAGGAAAATGTGCAGAGCTGGGAGAGCTCAGGCTCAGCCTGCTCACCTGCAGGCAGCAGGAGAGACGCCTGGGAAGGGCTGGCAATGCTCAAGTCCTCATTGTGCCTCTCTGCAGCCACGTGAGGCTGCATCAGGAGAGCTGCATTCAGCAGCGAACCGAACGCAGCGAGGAGGGACAGCACAGAGCAGGCAGCGTAATCTGGGCTCAGCCTGCCTCGCTCAGCTCAACCCCACCAAAGCAAAAATAATACCACCAGGGGTGCTGCTTGTTATTTTCCAACCCCAAAAGCTGCTCCCAGGCACTCCTAAAACACCTTCTGAAGGCCTGCCTTGAAGATGGACAGTGCTTGTACCTGTGGACCAGCAGCGACCAAAAGAGACTGTGACAATATGTTGCTACTTAGTCGCCCCCACATCCCAAATATCATTTGGGTTTGGAACACTCCTTACTGGCATTAATATCCAAGACAGATGGGTCTGTCATTTCCCCATTGCTTATCCCCCTGCTAAACCAGCACATCCAAGTTCTACTCTCACCTCCCTGAGTAACTCTTATCACTATTAGCACCAAGCTTTAATTCATCAAAACAGGAGACGGTAGATCAAAAGAGACTTTGCATTAGCTGCTAGCAGACAATTGAGCCCATTCCAGCTCCCTACAACACCCTTGCTCCAGCCTCTTCAGGCAGGTGCTGAGGGAGAGGCAGGATGTGACCCCCCCCCAGTGCAGCAGAGATGTCTGCATCCCTGGCTTAGTCAGCACCCCAGAGTCATGGGGACGTGGCAGCTCACCGACACCTGCACTAAACCCCACCAAAACAAACAAACAAAAAAAACCCACAAAAAACCAATTCCCTGAGCCAAATTTCCCCCTGCAATATATTCCCTGACTTCAGGGAATTGTACTGAATGGTCCCTGTAGCCAAGCACCACAAATTTCTCTGTAACACAGCTCTGCCACATGAGTGACAGACATCCTGAGAGCTCTTCATGTGACACCAGCCTGAATTC
This sequence comes from Polioptila caerulea, assembly GCA_013397295.1. Lineage (NCBI taxonomy): Eukaryota > Metazoa > Chordata > Aves > Passeriformes > Certhiidae > Polioptila > Polioptila caerulea. The sequence continues at coordinate 845,606 of VYXF01008403.1, forward strand.
GCCCCTCACATTGCCGTGGTACCCACAGAACTTGGTGTTCTCCAGTTCATGTGAAGCAGGACCATTTATTGTCACCATGGAACCAATCCTCACTCACGACTTCTGTTGATACTATAAGGTTTCACTTTGAGAATATCACAGACCAAATTTTTACAATAGATTATATATGAAAACTACAAAGCGCTATAAAAGCATCTTTAAAACAGGGATCTATTTTGTATTTGAGCCAGTGATCTGTGCATTCAATCAAAAACACATTTCCCTAGTGGAAGGAGGCATGGGAAGCAGCAGGGCAGGGAGTGCCAGCCAAGCTTTTTCTGGCTTCTCTCTTCATACAGGCTGACTTTCTCCCAGTGGTTCCCATTTGTGGAAAACCAGGCAACACAAAGCTAATGGCTAAAACACAAGTGGCTGCAGCAACAGCCACCAGAACAGCGAAACAGGCGGAGGTGGCCATGGGAATAAAATAAAAGGTGAAATTGGAATCCTTGATAGGACTCTGGCACACCTTGTCTTCTTCACATTGTATGAACCTCAAAGGTACCATCACTTGTAAACCAGAAATTACCAGCTGGTTGTCTAGAACTGAACTTTCCTGATACCTTTCCAACTTCTTCATGGGATCTTAGGAAGTTTGAAAATAAAACCAAATCAGAAACCACCACACTTAAAAATCCCAGTCTTAGGACTTCCCTAGATCAGGTTCAAGGTGTCTAAGCCACTAAATGCTTAAATCCTGCGACATGGTGCACACAGTAGGGTTTGATGCACGGGAGGGTTTATGGCAGTCATTATTATTAAACAATTTGTCATCTTTTCATGGTTGATACATGCAGGTTCATCACTTCAGTATCAAATAATTATTCTTTCAGAAAACTCGCTTAAAATTTAGCCAAAGACTTGATATACTTTCTAACCCAGGCTACACAAGAGAAAAACATCAGACACTGGAACTGAACAACTGGTGCCAAGTAAAATGAAATTAAATAGCAAATATTTACTGGTAAAGAAGAACTTCAGGCCAGCTCTACGAGTTCACTACTATGTTCCACAAACACTTTATCCCTAACCTCAAAGAGATATTAAAATACCTCATCATTTTGAGGGGGGAAGCAAAGTGACTTTTCATAGATTATTGTGGAAAGAACATATCTTGTCTGGGGAGAAGAACACAAAATATGTATCAATATTTGACACAGCTCATGTCCCCGTAGGAAAGAAGTGTTCTTTTTTTAAGACAGATTTTCCTTAAAAAGAAAGTAGAAATAGGCTTGTCATTGCATTGTAAATACAGATCCTACCAAAACCAAATCCTTCTGCAGACATCAGTCTGAAGATTACATGTTTCAAGTAAAAACGGACACTGAGCAATTTCCCCCTAAACACAGAAAACGTATTGTGGAGATGCTATATCAGAAAAGCAGAATATAGAGATGCTGTCACACACGGCGTGTGGGAGGGGAGTGGGAGAATGGGCAGATGCACAATAACAGAAGAACAGTTCCAGAAAAAGGGTGGGTTTTCTCTGAAATGCATGTGTCATCCTCAGCTTAGAATGTAGAAATACAGAACTCGTGAGATTCAACAAATTCCCATTTGGGATAATAAAGCTAATAAGGTTTCAACCAGTACAGAGCCCGGCATGATCTGTGAATAGACTCCAAGTGATGAACCTCACCGTGAGATACCAAGATGGGGATGCTTAACTGGGGTTCCAGCTCCTGTCTGCCTGCTCACAAAGTGGCATTAAGCATCAGCTTCCTGCCCTGCTGATTTCACAATCTCCAGGTTATGTTCTCTGACCTGTCCCACCAGCTGAGACACTCAGTGCTGGCGCTGCAGTGCTGCAGTGGCCACAGCTATGACGGCACCAGGCTTTACCTGCCAGCTTTCAGTCAGACAGACTTGATTTGCTGAGCAAATCAGCATTTGCAGCCTATAAAAACCTAGTGGGTGAAACCCAACAGTAATTGAGTACAAAAAGAAAGGATGTAAACAAGTTATTATCTTCCCTGAAGCATATCCACTATCAGGGGTCCAATTCACAAAAAATGAGCTTCTCTCCATATAAATCATGTGGGCAGTGCAAAAACAAAGTTAAAACCAAGCCTAGAAACTGTGCCGAAGAAGTCTGACTCAAATTTGCTCCCAAAGGTACAAAAAAAAAGGGAGGCATTGATGGAGTGGGAAAAGCCTTTCACGCTTCATAGTCAGAATGGAGACTTGTTTCCAGCTCTAAGCTCTAGTACATTCAGGAAATTGCCTGGAAATCAAAACCGGTTTCAAAGAGCTAAAAATGGGAAAGGGCTGTCCTAACCAATAGTTAGCCAGGATGAAAACTGGACAACTCAGTATTTTGTATACTGACATGGAAAACCCTTCTGGACAAGGCAGATTACAATTCCATAGGGGAATTAGGCTCCCTCCAAAGCGATGCCCTGCCTAACTTGTACACAATAATGCACAGGTGCATCCACGAGGTATTCTGCAAAATCTGCAACAACCATCATCCCTGTGCCTACAAATTGTGCACTGATTTACCCTTCTGCTCCTTGCTGAGAGGCAGGACAGGTTAGGCCAGGCTTGGAGGTGTGCAAACAGCCGTAAGTAGCCTGGAAACCAGAGAGCCCTGGCTCACTGAATTAGCTCGCCTCCACCCACAAGCACGGATAAGGACCTCCCCTCTGCTGCTATTCCAGCCAGGCTAAATGGCAGAGGTGGCCAGCCTTCTCCCCCTGCTCAGGAAACTCTTCTCTCAACACCTCTTCTTGAGGGATTATGGAGGTAATGGAACTGCCTTAATAGGCACAAAAATACTTGGAAATGCCAGGGCAGAGTAACAATGTACTTAATTCAACTATTTAAGAGTATTCAGAGGGATTGTGTGTATTAGCATATCCAGCCATTTCAGTACCTACAGGACTATGTATTCCTAGAAAAGCAGCAAAGTAATCCTTGCAGAACATAAAAGCACAAAGCTAACTATGGAAGCACATGCTACAGTTATAAATTACCTGCTGTATCACTCATTGTTAAACCCACACCTTAAGTTACTAGTCACTTACTAGCTATTCTATAGGTATGTAATTCTAAAGGTACAACAACTCTGGAACTAAGTTCCATGCTGTATAGGTTTCATTTTATAATTCATCGGAGAAATACATTAAGGTTAAAAAAATGCTCTACCTTCTCTCATTCTTATTTTACTGAATAAGCAAAGACAATGTGTTCCTCAAAGTTCTGTGCTAGAAGTTATTGTCACTGAACTGGAATTGAGAAGATGATATATAAAACTGTGTCCTACCTTTTTCTGTACCTTGAGTATATCTGATTGAAAAGCAAGCAGTATCAAAGAAATGAAAAGAGGCAAGTTGAGGTAGGAATGGACCAAAATCAGACCAGTTTTAATATTTTCCCCTTCTTTTCTGTTAGACCACCAGAGTATAAATCACAGCATCGCCACCTTTAGTAGTCATCACGAAGAACATGTCACAGATGATACAATAACATTTCAAATACCATTCCCCCCACACACAGCAGATTTCTGTATTCAAGGTGTTCAGTTCAACAGACAAACATTACATGCAATTAATAATTAACTCGGGGGAAAAAAAGAGATACTGCTTAGCTACTTTCATCTTGGGAGAGTTACTGAAAATAGCAATCTGCTCTTATAAAATTATTTTTCCTATATTATGGACAAAGAAAATTATATAATATGTTCCTAGGAAAATAAGAGCAGTCACTGTGGAATGAAACCAAAGTCTTCTGGCTCCAACAGTGGTCAAAAACTGGGGATATAACAAAGGGTAGAAAAGGACAAATACGGATGATACTTTCAAGTACTCCAGCAGCCTCTGGTTGTTTCAGCCTGCAGGGCATCTGTACAAGGCATTTCCAGTTACGTCGCCATCCTCACCGGCTGTTTTCCCCTCTGAACCTTCCTGAATTTCCAGCATCCACAACATATCAAGGCCAAGTTCTGCAGCCCAACTATGTATCCAAAGTCCCACCGTCACAGGTGAGTGCTTACAGACCAGCAAGGAGTCAAGATAATTGCCAATTCAGAATAATGAAAACCCTTGCAGTCAGCCTTTGTTGCTGCCCAAGCTGTGCCACAGCAAAGAAAGGCTTTGCACGCACCAACTTCCCAAACACCAAGAAAAGGATGTGGAAAGGCCCTTCAGAGACTGATGCCTCTGGTTTAAAGAAATACCTCAGTGATGACACAGAGGTATCCCAGCTGCATCCAAGCTGGCAATTCAAGGAGCATATTTGTTTCATCAGAATCCTAAATAAATTACAGAGAGGTATTTCTAGCAAGCACACCCATCCTGTGGTTTTCCAATGACGGCTAAGTTGCATTAACTCCAAATATTGCTCCGCTTGTATTTGTTTTCATATTGACTGAAAATATTGATGTCACATTCTATTTTAACTAAGTCAAATAGGGCCTCTTGCAATAGCTCACTAAGGGCAACAGCAGACATTATATTGATTTCAGTGGGTTTGGGAACAGGACCTTGATCACTAAATTCAGCATTGCAATGTGGCTTCTCGTCCTCCTTGCTGCCCTACCTGCTTTCACCTTTGGTTACTGTGTTTGTTTCTGGTCTTGTGAGTGCAGAAGCTGCTGTTAACACAAAGAAGGATCCAAGGGACCATCATGAAGGTGCTTCAGACATGCCAGCTCTGATTCCCAAAACGCACACTGTGTTGCCCAGGCTCCCTTCTCACATGCCCTCATCCCTGCAGTTACACTGCTGGATCTGCTGCAAAGGGGCAGGGCCCCACCTTCTGCAGGTGCAGCTTCCCAGCCTTGTGCCTGCTCCACTCACAACACCAGGAAGGTCACCTGCAGCCAAGAGCAGGGGGGCTTCCTGGGGTCTGCTTCCATCCTGCTGCTCGGCCACTACCACCTGGAGCCACAGACAACAGCCTGAGGGAATGCTCCTTCCCTAATCCTGCATCCTGATACAGGATATTTCAAGTTTAAGGATAATTGTCTAGAAAAAAGTCACAAAAAGCAAGTTACACACTGAAAGATACCTGCATATATTTCACTTGTGTCCCTGACAGATCAATCCTACAACTTAGAATTTAAAATATATTACTTGTTTCCCCAAAAACAATAGGAATATTGCCAATGAGCAGTCTGAGGAGTGAACAGGAGGGCTGTCCATTCTAACTCCACTGACCTACCTGATGTAATAGTTTAGTCCATTCAGAAATTATCCTGTTATAATACTGTGGCTGAACTACAGCACTGTATGTAACATAAACAGGTTCACAGAAACATCTGTTGATCTGGAAACAGAATTCTGTTCTCCCAAAGCCAAGAGGATGATGTAAATAAAAATAATTTTACCAATTATAATGATATGAAAACTAATTATGCCAAGGCAGCAAGAGCTTATAGCAGAAAAACTGACTTGTTTGCCACTGGAAGCCTTAAGCCAGTGTGACCCACATCTCATCCACTTTAAATCCCTTTCAGCTGCAACCCTGCTGCTGCCCATAATCAGCTCTGCTTAAGCAACCTTGCTGTTATGTGTAGAAGTGTGCCTGCAATTCAGTGTTGCACCAGGAGACGCAGGTTCACTTTTGAACAGGCTCTATCTACCTCATATTCAAGAGTTACCCGCCCATAGTGACAAATCAAAGGCTTTGTTGATTGTTACTTACACAATTATTAGTTAATATGTACACATATGGATTTTCTCACTGTTTCTAACAAGAGAAGACCTGTCTGCTACTTGTTTATAAAACCAGAGGATAACATTTTGCACTAAGGATTCTCAAAACTCTCAGACACTATTTAAAATACACCTTATACTAAACACAGTAACACATAAAACATTTTTTCTAAGCTAGATGCTTTTCATCTTTGCCTCACCAAGGAAAGAGGGTGAGATTCCTTTACTTCTGGAATCTCTTCCCCCACCAAATAACTTCAGTGGTCCCAATGTGTGACCAAACCAATACAGACACAGGATTATTGCCTATGGAATACTGAATTCCATATACAGTCAAATGGTGCCTTAAGCAGACATCTCTTTAGAAAGGACAATAAAAGAACGGACGGAATTTGCTACAGAGTGAATCCCAAGGCCGAGCGCTTTGCGTTTCCCTCGGGCACCCTCGGCAGAGGTGTCCCGGTGCCTTTGGCGCAGCACCCTGGAGAGAGCCCAGCACCCTGGAGAGCGCCTGGAGCGGGGATGCCCCGAGGCGCGAAGGGAAACCCCAGGAACGCAAAGCCGAGGGGTCGGGGCCGCTAGGGACACGGCCTGGACCCTCTCTGCAGCCATGGAAAAGTCAAGCTTCAAAACCTAAGAAATGCAGATGTGCTTCCTGTGGCACAGGCTTGTTTCAGCTGGAAACATGGAGGCAAGTGAAGCACAGTCAGGGTTGTGCTTCCTACCAGGAGCGCCGGGGGAATGGATGGCAAACGATCCCCCTCTCCTGGTCAAGCACTGCTAAAGCAGCCTTGGATTCACATTTCATACCGTCAGAACAACTTGTGTGGGAGGCACCTTAAATCTCAACCAGTTCCATCCCCTACCTGGGCAGGGACACCTTCCACTATCCCAGTCCCTTCCACTAGCCCCGTCCAACCTGGTCTTGGACACTTCCAAGGACAGGGCAGCCACAGCTTCTCTGGGAAACCTGTGCCAGGCCTCCCCCCACCCTCACAGGGAAGAATTTCTCCCGGATATCCAGTCCAAAAGTGCCCTTTTCTCAGGTATTCTAGCCCTACATGCCCCTCTCCAAAGCCCCTCTCCAGCTCTCCTGTAGCCCCTTTGGGCTGAACATGCCCAACTCTCCCAGCCTGGCTCCAGAGCAGCGCTGCTCCATCACTGAGCATCTTCATGGCCTCCTCTGTGCCAGCTCCAACAGGTCCATGTCTGTCCTGTGCTGGGCCCCTCAGGGCTGCAGGCTCCAGCTGGGGTCTCACAAGAAGGGAGCAGAGGGGAACAACCACCTGCCTCGACCTTCTGGCCACGCTTCTGACACTGCCTGTGACAGCTCTTTCAGTACCAAAGCAGCCCAAGCACAAAGTTTTGGGATGGCTGAAACACAGCCCTGGTTTAGGGTAAGACAGAACAAGACACTCCCTGTAGCACAAACACTGCAAAATCCTTGGTATCTTTGCGAAGTGCAAAGATACAGACTAGAGGGGAATTTCTAGAGGAAGTACCTGAGAAGATCCAAACACCAAAGGCAGCAGAAATGAAGACATGTTCTTCCCTACATGACAGAGAAAAGCCAGAAAGCTCTCAACACCAAATCCAGCCAGAGGCCATGGGCCTCTGACCAGGGTACAGGGCACTGCTCAAGGGCCCTGCCTCCCTCCGGAGCCTCTCTTGGTCTTGGATCAATCATCTACACTCTTCAGTCAGCATCTGCCAAGTGACCTTTTAAAAGCATTTCATAACCTATTACAAATAACTCATCTAAGTAGTATCAATTTTAAAAGTCATTTTTGAGTCAGCTAAATACACAGATTCTTCAGAAATCACAGAGAGCTTGTTGTCCATCTATGAATTAAGAATGCAATGCAAATCTCACTTTCAAATACTAGCTTTTTCCTTGCCCTTCCTAAAAGTAATACTTAAGTATAATTTTAATGTTTTCACTTCCAGATCTGTGTTTATGGGACCATATACTGAAAAACTCCTCAAAGACACACACACACAAATATATATTTGATGCACAGCATTTTCTTTCATTGTGAACTCTTCAGGTCAAAGAGCTTGTCCATACCAGTACATTCTAAGTTATGTGAAACAAAGCACTCTCCAGAATCAGGAGATACATCTGACCCAAAGTATATACTATCATGAACCTGTTCACTTGAATCAATTGAAGTGCCTTCAATTTCCATTAATTCCTGTGGAAGAGGAGGTTGAAGAATGTGTCTTTTCAGACAAATAACAGGAATGGCTCCCAGTTCACAGAACAGAGGCAGTACTCTGTCGAGATTAATCACCTTCACTTTGAAAAGTGGTATCTTTCTAAAAAGAATAATTTCTGAAAAACACTTTGTGACTTCTTAGGAGCCTTGGGAATAAAGACCTTACCAAAAGGGAGCTCTCTGAACCACTTTCCCAAACAACCTCTTACTCTTACGGAGACATGAAAACACACTGCATTACCAAAAACATCTCCATGCAGAGGTATGCTGCAATCTGACAGGCCTGATGTAACTGGGAGCCTTGCTGGAACTCAGCTGTGTTCATCACTTCACCATCCCCACAACACCCAGTGATTTAACATTTCACCAAGACACCAGCATTAAAAATTATGAATAAAGACCATGACAATTTATCCATTTCCTTGTCCTTACTCTGAAAGTCACAAAAGGGATGCTCTCACTTGGAAATCAGACATCCAGCTGACCGGGGTTAAATTGATTATGAACTGAGGTGAGCATGGACTGGAAATATTTCTGTACAAATCTAAGCAAAGCTGGCCCTTAGCTACCAGAGGGCCAGAGGTTCAATTCTGAGCTGGATATATCATTTGTATGTACGTGGCAAAAGGGCAGATGATTCATTCACACGGGTTAAGGCTGAGCTCTGCATTGGAAAGGGATAAAGGCAGCAAGCAGAGACTTAATGTTACAAAGATGGACCAAAAAAACTGCAAATATCTCCGTCTAGACCAAAGACATACTTCATCCCAGGCTTTCTCTCAGTTTATCATCCTCAAGCTCTTGCAAAGAACAAAACAAGCTTCTATCTCCACCACAGGCAGCACTGGATTACGGCAGTGTTTTAATTCCACTCTGCCTTCTTCATGCTCCTGGAGCACCTGTGAGCAGAGTGTGTAACAGAGGTGATCCTCCCTCCTGGCTCACAGAGGTGCCAGACTGAGAGTTCCTTTCAAGACAGAATTCCTTTCAAGACAAGCTGATGGCACACTTACACATGATTGATTTCACCATGGGAGTTAACTGGCCTATATGGAAAAGGCAGAAGCTGGACTTCCAGTGAGAGATAACGAAGACAAACACTAGCTAACATTTAACACATCACCAAGGATGTGAGAAACCTAGATTTAAAATCCCAGGTGACCTATCACCCCAATGAATTAATGGCCCAATTAAAACACTTATTTATGTAAAGTAGAACAACTCCCAAAAAAGAAGGAACAGGCTAGTCAGGCACTAATATATTCATTTGGGACTTCAGAAACCTCTCTGAATCCAAAATCTCCAAGTAAAGCCACAACCACCAGTCTTTTGACAGAGACTTGACACTGTGCAATGGAGCAGGCTGTCAGAATACAGAGTCAGCTAACACATCCACATGGCAGAGTATGCTGGCCAGATGCAAAAGCAGGAAAGGCACCTCAGCACTTTGTGCCCCATCTTTCAGCTGGGCTAATTTGTAACTTTGTTCTCCCATGCTTAACTGGTCTTTGTTGGTGCTAGCTTGAAGGTCACCACATTGTCCACCATTCTAGAATGCAGAGATACCCTGAGACATCATCTTTTCCACACTGAAGGAAAACATTTGCAAACTTCAAAATCCTAAATAGAACAACACAATCCCTAGGCTTCACCTCTCTTTAACTGCAACCAGCCAGCAGACAGGATTTACAAGCCCCTTCCCCTCCTTTAGGCATCCTCTCTCTTCGTCGACACAAGGATACACAGCAGAGGGCTTCCTTAATAAGAATCAGTCCTCAATTCAACATCTGCAGGGAGGGAAGGTGTGGCAGAGAGGAACCACGACATACTGTAACAGCACAGCATCCCCTGCACTGCTGCAGGAGTGCAGAGGAGCCCGGAATGAAGGAGCAAAGCCGAGCCTGGGGGGGGAAAGAAAGGTTTGCTCAATACTTGGGGTTTTTTTCCCCCGCTAATAAATAATGTTTTCCTCGAGTGTATTGGTAACGCTGGTGCTGAGCACCACACGGTGGCACTCCAGCCCTGCCTGTCCCCAGCAGCCTCGGCTCTGCCTGGTCTAAGGAAAAGCAGGCACCTGATCTCCAGGTGCCAACACTTCGCTCTGCCTTCAACTGTATTCTCAGGCTTTGACACAGTTAATACTGTTTAATATTTTATTGCAGTTGAGAGGAATAAAAAAACTGTTCACTGGGAAACTGGTTTTTACTGCTTGAAATAAAAAATAAACTACTTTCCCACTAATTTTAAACTTCTCTTGGGAAAGGTCCCATCCATGTTGTCTGTTCCAGAGCAGTGAAATGGTAATTCTGCTGTCCTGAAACACTGCTACAATCACTGATTTCATTCTTCTCTTACCATAACCCTGACAGACAGGTGCTGCCAGGTCATGTTCTCCCACTTTGGAGCAAGCAGGGAGAGGAAAAAGAAACAGCAAACCATCCTGAGTTTCTCCTTACAGAAAGCCTGCTGTAAAACTAAGGAAAAGACCTGATGATGAGCCTGATGTAGTTGACAATGTCCCTGCTCATGTCAGGGGGTTTGAACTAAAAGGCCTCTAAAAGCCCCTTCCAAACCAAAACTATTCCATGATTCTACCGTGACACCCTGCAGTGTATTGACACCCTGAGGTATTTTAACTCACTAATTTTAAGGAGAATCTGCAGGCAATGCTCTGACCCCCCCGGCAGTGGGGCAGTGCTGTTCTTCCCACCTGCTGCCCGGAGCTCTGCCTGGCAGTGGCCACCCAGGGCTCCCCAGGTGCTTTTCCTTTCTGAACACGTCACACTGCAACAACCAGGAACAGCAGCACAACTGAGCAGTGCTGCTGGGCACAGCCAGCCCTAAAGTGTTAATTGTAGTGTAACCGGTGCTCACAGACATGAACAGGCCATATGATCCTCACATATGTGATTTTACATTGCATTTAAGATGAATCACTCTGCTTCCACTGCTCTCTGCACTACCCAGGACAGAGCACAGTGCCTCCTGCTTTTTGCACCATGATACCTTCCTCATTTCTCCAATTTGCTGCTCTGAGGTGGTTTAACAGATCAAGGAGGTTACATCATGCAATCTATGGTGTAACTGCACACAGTGTTCAGAGAGTTTCCCCATGAGAGAGAACAACCCAGGATTTCTCACCCATCATCAGCAGAAATGCCTCTGGGATTTAGTGATTCCTTTCGACACACAGGAAGGACAAACCTTTCACTTTCAAATGCAAAACAAGTTCTTTTTTGCCATAAACACAGGTGCCTCGGAGAACAGTGTTTTCCACAACCTCATCATCCCCCAGAGACAGAGATAAAACTGTACCCAGCGAGGACAGAGAAGTAACCTTTGCAAAGTCCCCTGCTGGCTTTTGCTCTGTATGATGGCAGATTAGCTGCTGCTGCACAGTTATGTGTAAGGAGACTATTTCTGAATTAATCATGCATCAAACTGCATGTGTGTGTCAGAATGGTCACTTCAGCTGCCAGTCTGTACACGAGGCTACAAGAAACCTGATTATTGCTATTTTGTCCTTTCATTTCTTCTCCCAGATTCATTTATTGTTGCTGATTTAATCAGCTCCTATGCTGGGAAAAGGAATTGCTGCAACAAAAATGTGGATGGCAGGATTCTACGTGTGCTCTCACCTCCTACAACACCCTAAACTGCGAGATACCTCCTTAACCTTGCACCACACAGAAATGCACTCAAGGTGAGCTGTGTGGGGGAAGACGCGGCTGGTAGCCTAGGAGAAGAGTGAGGGGGCTGTGCAAGAAAATGGCATCAGATGGGAAACAACATGAAATCCTGGTCCTTTTGAGGAGCACAAAGAGGCACGCCTACAGCCATTTCTCTTCTCTGATCTCCTCATCAGTACAGGCTCCAATAGGAAATTAACCTCTGTGGTCTGGGAGCTGAACACTGAGTGTTCACTGCACAAAATGATGCCACGAGGAGCCACGAGGCTCCTTGATGGGACCCCTCGAGTTGCTCTTTGCTGTTCTTTCTTGGGAGCCTTTCAGCAAGTGCAGGGAGTCAACTGCATCACAAAACATCATGGTGATTATCAGACCCAAAGTCCACGTGCACCTCTTCACTGTAAAGAACATTGCCAGAACAGCTTGCTAGTAATAACAATTTGTTATGGACTAATACAGGCACTAAGAGAAATCTCACACTTTCAGCATCACATCATGCAACATCATGAGACAGCACACAGTGTAAGAATATTTAGTTTGCAAAGACAAGCACCTAAAACCTAAAAAATTCCTAATAAAGACCATAATCTTTATTCAGCCCCATTACACACGTGTCCTGTGAGATAGTCTGTAATTAAGGATCACTCACTATATATTCATGAGACCTCTGCCCCCTTCAGTGAGCAGGCCCAGGCAGCACACACTTTAAAACCAGCTTTGAGCACTTCTTTTTTCCTTGAAGCTCAATGGGTGGCAGAATGGCTTTCATTCTGCACGATAACCCTGATTTCTGAAGATTAAATTATTAATATCCTTATATGTCTTTCTGTAGTTCTCCCTGTTATATATATATATCTGTAATAAGTACTAATGCATTTATTTTCAAGAACAGCTTTGGGACATGAAAGGCACTTAATCTTCAATTTACGAGACCAAATGCACCCTCTAATTTTGTCTGCACCAATCAGAAACACATTGAACCTTATTTTTCAGGGTATATTCATTACATGAACCATTCGTACTCCAAAAGGGACATTTCTATGGGCTTCATTTGCCATAATGGATGCTCAGAATTTTTACAGGTAGACCATGAATCACAAGTCAAGCTGTGATTGGAGGGAACACAGAACTGCTGACTGTCCTTGAAAAGCCAAGATTTCCCATGTGAGCAGCACCACACAGGACCTCTGTTCTCTCTGAGGACAAAGTCAGAATCCACAACTCCAGGGCAGTGCTCAGTTGCCTAAATTCCCAGTTCTGCTCTGTTCCTTGTGACCCCACGTCTGGGATATCCTGTTTCTAAAACAGCGCAACAAGAAGGCCGCCCTTCCCTGATTATTAAACTCACGTGTAACTCAGATCTAGCTGTGCCCTGTAAAAGTCATATTTATCACAGAAAATTAGAGCACAGCATCACCACCAGAGGTCTGCATTGGAAAACACATTCTTTATTTCTGGCACTTCTTCATCTTTATGCATAACTGTCCTCAGACTTACTCCTGGGAATGTCTGGATGTTCAGAAATGCTGTTGTACTGACACACCAACTGTCAGGTTACCGTGTCACCAGCCAGCATCAACAGTGTCACCATTTGCACTGCATCAGGCTGCACCCAGCAACTGGTGAAATACAGAACGTGCCTCAGACAAGACAGTTTAAAAAATATACAGAAAGGGAAGAACCTCCCATCAGCAAGAACTGTACGTAATTCCAGCTTGGCACTGCCTTCCAAACCAGCTCCTGGAATCCTGTCACCTACTGACACCTCCTTATGCCTTTTGGCAGCAGTTTCATCATCCCTCTTCCTCAATGCCTTACCCTTACCACACAGCCATATTTCCCCATAGCCCTTCTCCCAGCCCTATTCCACCCAGGGCGTGCCTGTTCCACCCTCCCCACTGCGTTTCTGACAGATGTCTCCAGGCAGCACTTGGTGTCTTCCAGACAATCAGAGAGCTCGGCTGCGAGCCTGCTTCAGCTCATCCTTCCTGAATTCTAACCTTCCCTCTTCCCGGCAGCAGCACAACAAAGGCGGGTCCCGGTGCGGGCACCTGGGGACCCGCAGCGCGGCTGCCGCAGAGCGAAGGGCCCGACAAGAGGCAGGAGCCGAGCGCCGAGGGCACGGCCAGGCCCGCAGGGAGCAGTGGCGGGGCAGCTCGGAGCGCATTCCCCGCCCGCGGTCACCGGGCACGGTTCGGGCCGATCGCTGCTGCAGAGCCCCGGTCCCCATAGCAACAGAGCCTGCGATCCCCAGCGAGGCGGGCAGAAAGCGGTGCGGGGATCGCCACGGGACGAGCCAAGGAGGATCGCAGCACTCCCCCACTCCAAGCACCTGCACAACAAATGCTTTCCCACAGCAGTGTGTGCCATGCTCCCACAAATTGTGCAAATCCGCCTCTCGCAGCAAACGCTGGTGTAGTATAAGGAATAAACACAGCAGGGAGGGACTGTGGTCCAGAAGCTGGAGACGGAGCAGACACTTGCAAGGTATTTCTGGCTCATCTGCTGATTTTCTCTTTTTCTCCAGGCAAAACATATTGAAATTCTGTAAAAATGCGTAGAGTGCTACATTCTCTGTGGCTTTGCCAAGCACTCTGATAACTTTAGCAGATAAATATGCCTACAGAAGTAAGAAACCTCTGACAGCAGATATGTTACTGTTTTAATGCACACAGATAAAAATAGAAAACCGAAGTTCCAGATACGTACCATCATGCAGATTAATTTTTTTTTTTTTTTTTTGCAGAAACCTCCACTTCCCACTACCCTTTCCCCCCCCACTCTCCAAAGTGGATGAACAAAGTGGGTTTCCCCTCCCTCACACATTCCAAGGCATTACAGTACCTCCTGTAACATCTACAGAGTGTAATAAACTGGCTACATTTCTTCTCTCCCTTTGCTTTTCCCACTTTCTCACCAGTAGCCTGAGCTACTATGTAACTGCACTATTGGGACACCAGAAAACAAATTGCTACATTGATACTGAGTACCAACACAACTTCTTTTTCTTCTTTTTCCCTAACAAAAGGCGCCCGATTCCTGGAAACTCTCCTGGATAATATATACTGATTTAGACTCCTGTTGTAGTCTGGATTCTCTTGTCTTAAATACTGGGAAAATTGTTTTGTTTCTTTACTCATAGAAGCCACTTTCTTCCTGTCTATGCACACACAGACATCTGTATTCATATTGAATTAAAGCCTCTGCTAAATTCATCACTGATCCGAGTTTAAAAAGCAGTGGAGAGATGCAGAAATTTCTGAAGCATGTGGCCTTTCCTGTTCTTAACAGGCAGCTTGCTTGTCCTGTCATGGACCCACCTCAAGATTGAAATACCCAATTCAGCAAATGCTGAGAGGGATGAAGAGTGACAACTTTAAAGAGTCTAAAGTACAAGACAGTCGGGGTACAGGGCTGTTGTAAAGTACAATAGATAAGTAGGCTTATTTCTAATTGACCCAGGGCTCAGTGCAGAAGAAAATGAGTCCTTGCAACCTTACCAGCTTTATTAAACTCTATTTCTACAGAAGTCTGCGGAAACAAGAGTCTTAAAACGCATTAGTAAATTATAATTAGGGATTTCTTATCTCTTTTACATGCTTACAAATTAAAATCCAACTAAGTCAAAGAAAGGCTTCCATTGACCTAGAAGGCTTTGAAGAATCTCCCTGTAATTTTCACTGATGGTAGCAGGAATTGTGTTTGTAAAGGAAAAATAAGAAGCTGATATTTTGTCAAGTGAAAACTAGAAAGTGTGGGGAATTCTTAGTGAGCATCATTTTGTAAATTGGGAGAGCACGTGGAAGAAAGACAGTTTTGTCTAACAGCAAAAAGTGAGGAGAAAACTCAATTTCACAGTAATTAGTGACATGGGAGCTCAGAGAGCTCAATTAACGCCAATCCCAAAGCAGCCAGGTCAAGTACTGGCTGTGCACAGCCACGTCACTCACCTGGAATAAACAATCTGCCCAGAAGAGTTGGCTTATGGTCAATGTTGCCTAGCACACACATTACCTAAGCCTAGACACCTACACATACTCCGGTGACCTCAGCGTTCGTGTATCATGGCTTAGCTCTGCAGGACAGAAGGAGCAAGGCTTACATTTTGCAAATGAAATTAAATTAATAATTTTTACCATGATAACAATTTATTTTAACCATGACAGACTGCATGGCACAGCAGAGGGACACCAGGCTCTACCAACAGTGTCAGTGCTCAGTCTCTGCAGGATTTCTGTATTGTGACTGGACATAAGTCAGTTTAGGGGTTTTTTCCAAGACAATAATATTTCAATGCTTTTTAACACTCAGAAACACACATAATATAAAAAAAGTAAAATTAAAAACCAAATGCATGCATCTTCTGGCTCTTCTAATGCTTTTTGAAGGAATCAGAGTTACTTTTGAAACACAGACATCTCTTTTACTCTCTTTAAATAATCGTATTCCTCATTGGTATTGCGTTCTATCTCTAGCAAGAGGTGTGGTATCACTTTGGTTAACTGATCTGGTTAACAAATAAACCCCCCTAATTTACAGGACTATTTTGTAGCAGCCAGCATCAGGATACTAATCAATCCCATGGAGCTAGAGAAGAGCCCACAAGATGCTCAAAATACATGTCCCTGTCTAGGGACACAGTTCACTGCTGGGTCCTGGGTTCTTCCCTCAGGAGTCAACAGCTCTAGAAAAAATCACAGAATCATGGAACAGTTTGGGTTGGAAGAGACTTTAAAGGTCACCTGGTCCAATTCCCCTGCAATGAACAAAATTTAATGCAAAGTCAGATACCTTAAGACCTTGCCTGCTTTTAGTCTGAATCGTACTCAAATAATTTATTACACCCAAATTAAAAATACTGATTCCCCAGTATCAAGGGTAAATATTTATAAGAATAGAGAGTAACTCATTGTCATAAACAACCTCTTGCTGCCTGTCCAAGGCTTCAGCAGCACAAAAAACTGACAGCTCTTCCAAAGACAGGCAGAAACAAGCGCTTCTCAGAACAGAACCCCAAGTAATTGGTTTCCTACCCCTGCCTCAGGTCTGACACTTCCAGCTAAGCCAGAACTCTGAGTGTGAGGCTTTTGGTGCCTGAGGAGATGCCAATTGTGGGTGCTCAGGATGGGGATTTGCACCCTGTGTGGAATCAGATCAAATAACTTCCCATAGAAATTCAGAAGTGTTTTCAATAACTCACAGTGAAAATATCTGTCTGTGGTTACAAAAAATTTCTAAGTGAAACTTTTTCAGGCACATAATGGCTTGTCAGTACAACACCCTTAATGAGGCATCTTAGCAGATCATAAAAATATCAGTTCCCACTGTAAAAGTTGCCTTTGCTTATTATAGATGGGGAGAAAACAAAAAAGAGAGAGAAAAGCCCAAGAAATAACTTCCACCCTGCTGAAACATTTCTGCAGAGGAAACTCATTTTAAACAACAACAATCACTGTCACTCAGGACTCAAAATTAATGAGGAATCTAGGGATGGGGAAAAAATCCCCAAGCTGAAACTATTTTTGGATGCTAAGCACCACACAGCACTCAGGAGAGCAGTCTGCACAGGGGTGTAAACAGCCACACAACCTGGGAGTCAGTTTACCTGCAGGATGATTACCTGCTCTAGACTACCTCTTTTGAAGTTTTACCTTTATTTGCTTCAGGGGGTCTCTATAATAAGTCCAAAAACTGTTCCCACACTTTTCCATGGAACTACCATGTCAGAAACTTGCATCATGGACAATGATGCCTCTGGCTCCAGTAAACACGCTGAGACATGAGATCCTGAGATGTGATGTGCAAAATACAGCTATTTTTTGTATTTGTCACACAATTAACATATTTGCAAATATATAAATGATTTAAATATATATACATAACATTCCAAATTAAATTTCAAGGTGAAGGTATGTCTTAAGGTAGCTACAGAGTAGGAATTCATTTATAAATGTTACAGCCTGAGCAGCTGTCACCGGTGTGACGTATTTTTGCTTTATTTTAAAATCACACTGCACCAAAGGTCAGCCCTCTGTTATCACCTGATGTGTATCTGGTGGACAAGCCAAAGGAATCGTGCTGATTAGAGCTGGGTGAGGACCTGTCCTTGGAAATGGTCCTACAGTAGAAGGAATGTGGTAATTAGGACAGTTTCTTGCCCTATCATTTCAATCCTCTCTCAGACCCATTTGATCACTCACAATCAGCACCTTAGCAATTTTCTTCCACCTCAGGGTGGTAACATCACTGATCCAAAAGCTGGCTGTGCTGTTCCAGGAGGCTCAATAGCTTTCTCTGAAAGACTGGGCTAATTACTATAATCCCCTGCAGCGTTACTGAGGTGGCAAAATCTCAAGAGACTGGAACTGGTGATGATGGAGTAACAATAGGCTTATGGACAAAGTTTCTATGTTGAAAAACTGGCTGTGCTCAGTACCAGCAGCTGTAACTAATATTGATTTCCTTTGTTTTTCTTTCTTTTTCTTATATTCAAAAGGTATCAGTAATAGTAGCAGTCAGGTTGCTAACCAAGCTGTGGAAAAACAGTTACAATTCAAAAGCAACAAAATAAGGCAAAAGTTACACTTTGTGATTTCCACTAAGTGTTTTTCTGGAACAAAGGAAAGGGAGAGGGGAAAAACAAGGAAAAGCCAAGCTCTGGGTCAGGTTGCCCGGGGCAGTGGTAGAGCCACCACTCTTGTAGAAATTTGAAAGATGTACAGATGTGGCACTTGGGAACATGGTTTAGTGGTGGGCTTGACAGTGCTGGGGGAACAGCTAGACTCAATGATATTAGAGGGCTTTTCCACACTAAATGATTTCATGATTCTATGCAGAAGAAAGTAGAGAACGACCCTGGTTGACCCACCAAAATTTTGATACCCAGAAAAACACTACACTAAAATCTATTAAAACAGACCAAGGGTAAGGATTTTGAGCAAGGCCCTGCTGCCCTACCCAGGAATATTGGTGCCCTTGAGATCCCAAGTTCACAGTGACTGTCAGGCTCCTGCAGGCCCTGCTCTGGCTGCGTGTCCAGCGGGCCCCCCAGGCAGCTGCGCCCGTGCCACCGGCGTGGCTCAGCAGAATGGGGACTGCAAACGGCTCCCTGCTGACTGGATGGCAGGGAACATTGGATAACCTTCACAAAACCACACAGAGGACTTCCAGAACAAGGAGGCAGCCCTGACATAAAGGGAATAATGATCAGAAGGAGCAGACAAAGTCAATTTGTTAAGAACCTAATCATGTCAAATAAATGACAATTTCTGGGGTGGTTTTATTTTAATAAGGGCTTTCAAATGGACCTGGCATAAGCAAACTGGTGTGGAATGGGTGGAGATAAAATTACAGAAATAAAGCTATTTCCTAATTTTTGCTATGTATCTCTGAACTGTGAGTGCTGGAGATGAGATACTGGATTTATGGAAATTTAAGCAGCTTGGAAAGTAAAATACATGTGGGGAGCACCCTTAATGAGGAGGGGATGGATTCAGCTCATCACACTGTCCAAAACTTGGTTTAAATTTCAAAACTCAGAACTGGGCAAAAATAGACCAAAAAAAAGTTTAAAACATATCAGTCAACAATTCTACCCATCTGAGTGAAATTTTTCTGGTTTTCTGCCAGTACAGATGATACAGAAATACAGCTCTACACTCACACATTTCATACGTTCTTCAGCTCTAATTGCTAATGTTCATGCAGTCCTCTACTAATTGCATTACTTGTTATTTCCAACACAAATACAGAACAGAGATATCTCCTTACACCATTTGTCTCTTCAAAAGCATTGCCTGGTTGTGCAAAAAAAGCCTTCAGAGGAAAATAATCAGAGGAAAAAATTCCAAGCCTGCTGCAGATAATGCCAATTCCAATGTACATCTTAGTTATGAAAATTTCCCTTTGATTTGGACACTTGTTTCAAGAAAATTAACATACAAACCAGAAATTATCATAGATAAGACAAAGGATGAAATTAATTTTAACATTTCCATCTTTCTTTTTTTTTTTTTTCTGCTTTATTTCAGTCAAAATGTGCACCTTTCATACACCATACAATTCATCCAATTTGCCAGCTGAATGCTGGTACCATCTGAAGTGGTCTTTGTCATCCAGCATAAAAATCAACCATCCCTTTGTTAACGTACTCCCATTCCTTTGTTGACACACAGAGGGTGTAACAAAGTCATAAAATCATAGAATGGTTTGGGTTGGAAGGAACCTTAAAGATCAAAGTCAGCAGCACAGGTTCATTAACTTGCAACCAGATATGCTTTTAAAAGCCTAGTGAAAAAGTAGGTCTTGCTAGTCTGAAATATGAGGGCAAAATAAGGCTTGGATGAAATGATATAAAATTATTTCCTGCTAATTCCGTGCATGTTCTTAAAATTACTAAAATTTCTCTCACTAAACCATGGGGCTGACAGTCTTAATGTTCATTAAAGAATTCAATGCTTATTTAAAGCTGTAATGCCCCAGTGTGAGATGCACATGTGCACCTACAGGAAAAAGGCACACACACATCATCCCCACTCAACACCTTGTTTAGAAAAGCTGTTGATTATGTCTCAATATTTCTCAGCCTTTCTCATTTGTAACTTCCATTACAGCCACCTGAAGTCAACCCCTCCACTTCTTGTCTGCAAATAACCACCAAAATGGGCTCGTTCATCCTTCACTCTGAAAGTCATTAACAAAGAACAGAGGTTATCCCCAAGATTCACTTGGAAAGCAGCACTACTCATGCTAAAATGCATGGTCAAAGCACTGAAACGTTCTTTAGCAAAGAGAATTATAAGATTGCAGTGTGGGATTTAAGAAAGTCTCAGTGACATAACATCAGTTTAAACTGGCTGTGATTAGCAGATGACCCTGAACATTCTTAGCACCTTCAACTATACATTTCTGAGGTGGCATACACACAAACTCATACTGACCTAGGAATGCTTAAATAAATGCAGCCAAACTGATACAAACCCTTCTGAAAATGCTCTTGCAGGCTTTTAAATATTAATTATTTTTTTAAAATGTAAACTACAAGAAATAAATATGTATAGGGTCTCAAATTAATACACAAATGCAAATAGAGAGTAGAGGACATGAAGCTGAAGTGTCATGCCCAAGTTACTCTGAACAATGACACCTTGAGAGCTCCAACACAAAAATACAAAAAAACTAGTGAACCTGAGAGAGATTTAGATACATTTCAAACTATCAACTCAAATACCAAAAGAACTAAAATACCATGCTGCATTATAGCCTTCCACTTTCTTAATGCAGCAGACTAAATTAATTCCAATGCTACTCGCCCTCTTTGGCATATCCTCAAATAAAACACCACCTGGCTTAATTAAGCACGATAGAAAATATATTGCTCATTGTGGAGGAGCTGAAACTCCTGTCACCAGTGCCAGGAGGGAACAGGAGTCTGGAGCTGCCAGATTGAAAGTTTTCTGAAAATGTACTACATGAATTATTGAGGGTTCGTTTCTTTATATTCTAAACCAAAATGAGATCTTTTTTTGAGAAGACAAGGAGTGGGAATGCACCTCTCCTGCTAATGACTGGGAAGGTGGTGGGGAAGCTGCTCTCATCAATCTTGGCCGTGCCCAGGCTGCCATGGCCTGCTGTCACACCCCCCCCTCGAGGAGCCCAGCACCTGCACAGGGGTGACAATGCCAGTGGCATAAGGACAAGAGCTTGAATAAACTCTGAACAAAATGCTTGGCTGGCAGCCAAGGCCAGTGAGACAGGTTTTAGGCATATCCTGTAAAAATATCAAGAGAAGAAATGAAGGGGTGATAAATATTATTTTCAAAATTATGTCTATAGAATAGAGAGATGCTGATAAAACTCCTGTGTTTTTTAGAATCAAAACAGAACTCTTTTTTCAAAAGTTATTCCTTTTTGGCTTTCTAAATACTTTACCTAAAATCTTTCCATAATTTTCTGAGTTTCCATTTTATTTCACTGCAACTATATTATGTGCCAGCAATCCAGTTGTGAAACCCGTGCAGTTAATAAGTTCCTAGAGGCTACAGAAAACATTTCTTGATTTAGAGCAGCTGAAGAAATAGTTCTTTATTTGAGCAGACAGATACATGGAAGGCATTTAATGACTTAAGAAAAAAGTCCACTGAGCACTGCATGAAGTGACAGTGGCTGGAGTGGACGAAGGGCTTCAGCAACATTTGAACCTTTAAGGTCAAACCTAAAGATCCGGATCAATTTTAACAGAGATTGAATGGGATCAGTGTAAAGAAAGTATGTATGTTTCTTTCACCTCTGTCCTGAAATATTTTGTAAGACAAAAAGTAATGAAAACAGAATAAACCCCTAATAATCCCTGCTGTTATTTGTAAGAGTTTTCTCTACCTAGAATTTTGTTTGTAGCTCTCCTGTATCAGCAGCTCACTGTGCATTTGCAGCTCTGGAGCTCATCCTGTCCACACTCATTTCATGTTTATAACTGCCTGCATTGCCCTCCCCACTGCTCTCAACCACAGCCAAGAGGAGATGGAAATTCTGGGTACCAAAAGCATGTCACAGTATGTAAAACATAGCTCTATTCTCTGTTAGCACATGCATCCAATGACATCACCCTTACCCCTTGACATCACTCCTGCACAGACAGAAATCTGTCACAAGCACTGCTGTTCCCAACAATTCCCAAAGCTCTCACAATTAATGTCCCCTCCCTGCTGTCCTTGGAGCACTACGTGGATGAGCCACATCTGAGATCATCCTCAAGGTTGTATTGCCTGAGCACCAAAACTCTGAGGAAGGTTTCCAGCAATACAGAACAGTGCAGCAGTCTGGGTGAAGTCACCTTCCAACCAGCCCACCAAACCTGCCACAGCCTGGGGGCTCTGTCTGCAACAGGGCACTGACAGAGTGATCAGATTCAAGCACAATAAACAGGAAGCTCACTTCATGTTTTGGAAACAATGACACAAACTGATTTGCCAAAAACTCATCCTGATTTCCAACAGTACTGGAAGGCTGGTAGGAAACCAGACAAACAGAACTCTGAAGGTTTGAAAAAATAATTTAAAAAATTAAAATCAGTGAAAATAACTCTCTCCAGAAGAACTGTTGTAATGCCACCTGGAATAATCCACCTCTACATTTCATCACCTCAAGGCAGTATGTGATAGATTTACCCAATCCTTACTGCTGAGATACAGTAGGTCACAGTTGAGAACTGCCTCTAGAATTTAAAGGTGAATTGAAATGTTTCAGGAAGAGAAGTAACTGCAAGTTTCCACAGGGATCTGCTGGATTTTATGGTACACACTGGGACACAGACTAACACTATTACATGTTCTCCACAAACGCCAATATAGACTAATGGCTGTCATTACTACTGCAATAAAACCAGCCAGTAATTTTATTAGGCAACAAGGAAAAAATTTCCAGAGAAGGATTAAACACCTGGTCCAAGAATTTATAATTTAAGCTCTAAGTATATTGAAAACCAGTCCTAATTCAGCTATTCATGTAGCCATAAACGTCAAAGGTAAACAAGAAAATATTCCACTTATTCTTAATGGTATGAATCTCAAAGCCATTAAAAAGGAGTCAAAATTGCTGAAGTTAATAGAATCCTTTGTAAGCCTTGACTCAGGCTCTAAAAATCAGCTGTGGGTTTTATTTGAACACAGCTAATGTAAGGGTCTGCTTCCCATGGCACATCCAACCTGAATGAGTCCCAGAACGTTTTGAGTAATCTCTGAGAAAAGACTTTGGGCTCAGAAGGTCTTTGGGTGAAAAGTAAAGGGCAGGGAGAGCACAGAGAAGAGGTAGGGTTTTAAAAAGAAGAGGTGTGAGGAATAAAAGGCCCTGGAGATGGTCCCCAGCAGTAGGAGGGGTGCAGAAGAGCTGAGGATCGCTGGATCCTCAGCCTTGTTTTGGCACTTGCACCCAAGGTTTCCCCTCGGAAGACAAACCACTGCAAAGCAATTGCCTGCAGCAATACCAATTTTCTCCTGTAAAGCACGTTAGCTGCAATAATCAAAAACACTGCTTGAGAAAATGAGTTCATATTAATATCACCACCACCAGAATGGCAGCCCAATCTCAGTTGGTCAAACCAAGCATTACAGCAATGTAAATCACACTCTCATGTTGCTGCAAATCACATTTTAGACAGAAAAAAAACCACTGAAAAATTACCTGCTTTTCAAGTTGTACCAATAAAGGGGTTTTATAAGCACATAATAGTGAAAAACATCTCCCTGATAATCTAGTCAAGCCCTGAAACGCTCACAAAAAAAAAATCAGCCTCACCTTCTCTATGCTCCCAGCTGCTCATTTCCATCCCTTCCCATCGTGTATCCTGTACAGGGTGGAAGAGAGGGAGCTCAAATTCAGATGAATTTCTTTCTCTGCTTCCCAGGAAGAGCATTCAACTGGTGGCAGCCTCATCTCACACCATTTGTCCAGCTGTGGCTGCAGGCTTGGATCACAGAGATCCAAACCTCTAACCCAATCACTTTCAACCAGAACTTGTTTCTTGCCACAATTACAAATGCCACAGCTGCATAACAGCCTTTGGAGACCTGGAAGACCTTGGTGGCTTTTCAGACTGGAATCTGAGGCATTTGGTTTCCTTCTGTATTAACTAGGGCTTCTCTTTCAGGGAGATCAACTACATCTATTTTCTCAGAAAGTTTCAGTAAAAGCTTAACTGTTTGTTCCCTCCCTTGGGAAAAATAAAATAAAACTCATCATCATATTAATCTTCCCAAGAGGACAGGTAGGAGAAAAGAAATTAAGATCCCAGTTCAAATGTGCCTTCCCATCTGAATAATCCCTTAACTATGGGCTCCAGTATCAACATCCAACACATGAAGCTTCCCTTACTCCAACTCATACTAAACCAGTCTGTAATCATCTCTCAGTCACTTTGATTACTTCAAAAAGGTGAATTTCTTTAACTGTATTTACCACTGACATTCAGTAATTGTTTGGTTTGGGGTTTTTTAAATGCATCTGGTTTCTATTTAGATGAAACTACAATGTGCAGAAGAGACTTCCAGCTGGACTTTTTTCCCCTCAATCACTGAAAAATATTGGGATACCATGCACAGAAGTGCTGCATAAGTACAATCCAAGCAGCATTATTTCTGTTCAGAGGTAATACCTGGTCTTTACAATGAGTTCTAGGAAAGGCATGCTGTACATCACTATCGTAATTGCTGTCAGGCACATTTCGAATGGGCTACACTCGTAAGCTCCTTCTGCAAAGGAGCAATCTTGAATCTTACAGCGTACATTAGTGCATAATGAGTTCCTGGCAGCTGTTTTCCAACTGAAAGCCATCGCCTGCTGCTTCTGTTGGGGATGTGGCTGTGAAAAAAGCAGTTCTGCTGACGAGCAGGGGGGAGAAAGGCGTGTACTAATACACAGCATCATGTATAATTAACCACAAGCCCTCACACACTTACACCTCCAAACACAACTGCAGTGACTGCAAGCTCTGCAAGGGCCGTGGTTTCCTTGAGAAACACCTCCTGCACTATTACAAAAGATTAACTAAAAATGAATGCAACAACAAAAACATGGCTTGTCTTTCACGTGGGGAACACAAAGCACAGGAAGGAATATTCACATCTTTCCTCCTCAGTTCTGAAGGCAACTGTTACCAAAGAAAATAACTCTACACCTGACCCATTTAGCTTGTATTTCACACCAAATAAGAGGCTAACAGCAGATCCAAGGGCTAAGTGGGAGGCTGTGATCTCTAACCAGGGCAGTGACCTTCAGACAAGGCACAGAACACGTTTCCATCTTTCTCTTCCTCTTGTTTTCACAAGTGCTGAAGTCATCGTTCTGTCTCCAGCCTGGGTAAAGCAGTTAAAGCACAAATGGAAATGCCAGCTCATAAAGCGCCTTTCTTCAGTGTTTCAAAGCTAATGAGCATGAATCACAGATTGATTGGAAAATCTGTGCCCATTCCAGAGCTTCTGTTTCTGATATTCACCCCACTCTGCTGTCAGAGGTGCACAGCAACAAGAGCCCAGCTCCTCAGTGGATGGCAGCCAGCAGGGCCCCTCTGGCTGTACCAAACCCACGCTGACATCCAGCACAGACTGGAGCCCACTGTGCTCCGTTGCCATGCTCTGGAAAAAAACACAAACAAGCTGGGACACAGCAGCACACACTCAAGTGTGTGCACACACATCCCAGGGCCGCCCTCTCCTGGTGTTTATGCCCATTCATTCACTTTCTGATTAGGTCATACCAATGTCCCCACCAGCACAGTCAGATGAGGTTTCTAATGGCTCATGCCATGAATAACTGCCACTGTTTCTTGACATTTATACATTGACATCTGGTCTCTGATTCTGAAAGCTGCCAGATGTATTAGACATTTTAAATATTTAAAAAAGGAGGACTAGCAGAGTCTTTTGATCACAGGAAAGCAGCGTAATTTTTAATATAGGAAGAGACAAACAAGGTTTAGAATTGTTACCCTATAGAAGGCTGTAAATTGTTTATAAACACCAGTTCCCACTTTCATTTGCGTTCTTCAAAACTATCACCAATGCTCTTTGCTGCCTCCTCTAGGCTGACAAACACTTCAAATCCTGCCTCATAAAGGAACCCTAGGAGCAGAGCAATTAGCAGATTTAATTGATCATGAAGGTGTACTGTTGCAGGAATCAGTGCATTTCTGGTGCCAGTTGAAATCCATACTCTCTGCTTGCTGAGATCCAGTACTACAATGTAATATAAATGCATGGCAGCCAAGCCTGAATGAAACAAATAAAAGCAGCCAGCCCTTTCTGAACCACTCAGCTTGTGGCAGAAACCTATACGCTGTTTAACCTCGAAAATCACTTCCATCTGCAATTACTGCCATTTACTCTATCCTTTCCTTCAGAGCTGATCCTATTCCCCAGAGAGCACTTCATTCACGCGCTAAATTGGGGAGTGTGCGTGTATGTGTGAGCTAAATCCAGAGAAAACAGAAGTGGTTTACAAATTGTGTACCTGCTTGTAACCCAAGTGCAGCCAGCTGGAAGGAACCACAGAATAGGTGAGATAACGTGGGTTGGTGTCTACCTTTGCTCTCCCTAAACTGCTGCATGCCCAAGGAGCATTTTTATTTCAAGAAGGCTTGAAGAAGACAAATCAATTCCCAAACTGACTTGCAATGCCCGAAAGGATACACTGCCTTTTTCTCTAGAAGGTAAAGATGTACTACTACATTTTCCATCCTCCAAATTGATATTTAAAATAGGGAAAGATGAATTTGACAATCAGTTACATTTCCTTTCAACTATGATTTTTTTAAATCAAATTTGGCCTGAAGTAATTCACTGTCTCTCTCAGACAGTTTTATAAACTGCTCTGAGAGAGCCTTAAACATTGACCTACCCCCACATCATTTTTAAATATTTTTCCCTCCTGTATTTGGTGCCAGAGAACAATGAAATGAAGTGGAAATAAATGAGAAAATGAAAAGCTAGGATCCCACTGAATGAATAACAGTACTGCAAATTCCTACTGAAAACAGAAATACTGGGTTATTCCTACACAGTGGGGGCATAATGGCAGGAAGTTCAAACTTTCAGCTCAGCAATTTCTGTCACCAAGACAAAAGAAGCCTACTTAATCAGCTAGGAAAGATTTTGAAATAATTAATTCCTGAAAATAAATGAGAATGGAAAAGCCTCTGGCCATCTTAATATTTTTTTGGCCTCCCTCTGTTCCTTGCATTTCAGAGCTCCAGGGCTTCCAGTGTCTAACCTAAATATCTACGTGCTGCATATGTCAGTCTCAATTTGCAGAGTGAAAAAATGTCCCTAGCCAGAGATGTCATCAAAAGCATCAACACGGCATGCCCAGTGCAGACAGGGACACAGCACCACAAAAACACGGCAGCTCTGACAGGGACAGGCAGGTAAGAGAGGTGGATGCCACGAGGGCAGGAAGGCAGAGGCAGCACGTGGCTGCCTCCAGTGTGGCCCCAATGTCCCCAGAGAGGCAGGACAGGCGGCTTTACGCCCAGCTCAGCCTCTGTCACCACAGGAACGCGTGACAAGGCTGCGAGATGCGCGAGCACGATACAATATGTTCGATATTTGATGGCCCCGGGCACCCTGCAGGGAGAAGGGGAAGCGGGCTAGGGAAGAAGGGACTTGGCTTCTCTGACTCAGCTGATGTTTGCCAAACATTGGTGAAAATGAGCAAGAACTGTGAATGACAAATCGAGAGCCCGGAACGCGCGGCAGGCAGATGCAGACTGAACCAGCCACACCAGCCCCTGTAACAGCCACCACTGATCCAGATCATTTCTTCCTTGTTATCTCCACAGTACTTAATCTGTGAAATGCAGCACTGGCACAAATCTGCTAATACACTAAAACAACTCCATCCCTTTGTGGATTCCTATTACTCTGTTACCAAAACTAGAACATTTAGAAAACAATATACGTATTACCTTAAAGGCCACAATTAACGAATTTAACCTTCCAAGTAGTTGTGTTAGACCTAAGAATTGCTAATTGCATTGATACAATACAGCACAGAAATGGCTGAAGTGACCCTGTTACACTGGAACACAGAGACCTAGAAAAGCCAGGCTCAGCCATGGGGCCCAGCCCATGTGCACTCTTTGTCTTACACACTTTATGATGCTAAAAGAAACCACCAAAACACAAAATGCTCTAGTTCAGATGTTCAGCTCTAACACACATCATTATTTTCCCTGTCTTGTTGCTCTAAGTAAATGGAAATTATTTCTCCAGAGTGTCACTCACCATGGAGCTGTGATGGAAGCACGGAGTGTTTGCTGATGCAACCAGGAACACTGAGGTGAAACATTCTATCCAATACTGGGAGAAATATACATCATTTTGGGGTTGTTACCATCACACATAGCAACTAAAGCTAAATACAGCAAAGCATTTGCAGCTACAATGTTAGTTTTACACCTGGCACAAAATGTGCTGGAAGACTCGTGATAGGAATAAAAGGCAAAGGGAACAAGCAAATCCTGATTTCAACAACACAAGAATAGCAGAGGAGTTGCATCAGATTCACGGCAGCACAAACCATGTTAAAGCACAAGGCAGACATTTAGGAATACAACTGGTCTGACCTTTAACACTCTTAACAAACCTGTCCATGACTTATAAACAAGCCAGGTTTTTTTCTCTATGTATTCTCTTCTTTACACAGCGAATTCTAGAGCCATATATCTGCCTGTTTACGTGCATGTAAATTGGATTATAGCTACTCTGAAAGCAAAGCAGTTCCAGCTCTTTCCCACTGGTTCAGCTGAAATTAGAATGACCTTCCAGCCTAAGAGCAGCTATGTTACCAGTAAAATTAGCAATATTGAACACCAGTGAGTTGGGTTAACTTGAAACTACCACTTTTCCTTTGTGATAAAGCCTTTTAGATATCTACTGCTGAAAGAAAGAAAAGCCTGTGGTTTCTCTCATTAGCTCTTTTCTGCCTGTTCAATTTACTGCTTATGGACTGAAGGAAAACCTCCTTTCTTCTAAAGCCAGAGGACATGATCTCTCTCAGGTGGCACACTCTGGTTTCTTTGGCTCACCTAACAGCACAGCCAAGAGCAGTGTGGCCACAGCTACTTGTCACTGGTAATAACCACAGAGCGGGGCAAAGAGCAACAACTAGAGAAGGCACCGTGGGACTTTGCAAGCATGGAATGAGGGCAATCCAGGGAAACACCACCCAGAGAACTGGAACTGCTGTCCTACCAGGCCCCACACTCATTTCAGGAGACATGGTCACTGGTTCAAACCCTTCTTTTGAAGGCATCCAATTTTCCACTAAATTTGGTAGTTGTAAGGGCAAAATAGCCAGGTAAACAAGCATTTTAAAATACTTAAATAGCCACATTTACCACCAATTAAAGTGCTGTGTAATATTATTATGACACTGCAAATGATGCAGAGGAAAGCACAGAAACATGGGAGCAAGAGGGACCTCCTCGAAGGAGCTGAACGCAGTCCAGTGATAAATAGAGAAACCATATCTCATACATAATTAAGCTTCTCTTGGCTTTTCAGCTGATTAAACCTATTAGAAGGCTGCAGATGAACCTCATTTCCTTTTCCCCTCAGGTTGCCTTTCCTTGAGCACACTAAAGCCAAGCTCCTCTGGATTCTGCATAGGACAGGCTCACTCTTCTGGCAATCCCTCTCCGCATGTTTTGTCTACATTGGGATTCTTGTTCTTGAAGATAAGTGACCAGCACAACATTTGTTTTCCAAAATGGGTCTCAATTACCTTATGCATGGAATAAAATGTCTTAAGTAACTGAAATTAATTAAAAGGACTAGCTTGTACACTGTAACGATTCCATTAGCAAGCATACAGCTTCCACTGGAAGTACTTCACATAATGCAGACAATTTCATTTAAAATAGGAGATTATGCTTAGGTTAGAAAAGGAAGTCTCATTTCTGTTCCTTTAAATCAACATTACAACTTCCTCCAAGTCTTTTCCACTATAGGTCTGATTCCAAGATTTTAATTTTTCCTAAAGAATGAGCAATACATGTAAAAAGACTGGAATTCTGCAATAAGCCGAAATGGATGATTTCTGCATTGATCCATCAACAGTGGGGTTTATGAAGAACCTGTACATGTAGGAAGAACTTGTGGCTCTTAAGAAGCGCCTTTGCCATCAGTACTTTCAGTACTAGATATAGGAACATGCTTCATTTTCCACATGGTGACCAACAGTAGTTGGTTTTCATCTGAAACACTCCAGAATGAAAAAACATCTTTGAAAGGAATTCTAGGAATTTAACACTTGGGCCCTTTGCAATGGACTTGGCAAAAGAGAGAAGGAAAATACTAATGTATTACAAATTCCAGATCACTCACTGCATTACTCCTTCAACACCAATCTCCATGACGCTACACCAACAGCAGAATGAGTTCTGTCCACAACTGCATCCTGTGCTCTCCAACACTAGAACTGAGTGAGCACGGACTTTCTTCCCAGGAACACAAATTTGATCATATCCCAGTTATCACAGAGGCAAAATCCCACAGGAAAACTGGATGCAACCCTATCACTGGATTACCAAACCTATAAAGGCAGCCCACTGACTCACAAGAACACACAAAGCCACAAGCATCACCACGAGGATTAGATTTGGCTTTACACAGGTAGTAATTTTCCCCATTCTATGAAACTTCCAATTTTCCCCCATTTTGTATTAGGAGCAAACTGAAGCCTTCTTATTTTATACTGTACACGCATTAAAAAAAAAAAAAAGGTACTGCTGAAAATTCAACTAAGTCCTACTTGGCTTCCTGGCTAGGACACCCTCCTGAAATACAGAAGATCCATCCGAACGCCGTATCCGAGAAGAGCCGCTCTCTGTCTCTCCCAATACATAGATCAAACTCATCGAGCTCAATTAATATTTAATTATCCACACAAAAGGGATCAACTTCCGTAGAACAGATAGAGGGCATATTGGCTGGTGCAATGCAGCTTTGTTAGCAAAAGTAGTTCAGGACCTGAAAACAGGCTATATTACTTGGGATTTTGGAGCTCTTGCACATGGCACTTTTGTCTCTCTTCCCAAAATAAATTGTGCCTACCTCGTCAAAACACAGAGGAATTCAACCTGGAATTCTTGTACTCTTGGCTATTCCAAGGTCTATCTTTCTCATCAAGAAAGTTACCAATTTTGAGGTTTTCAGAAAACAATTTGTAGAATTTTAAAAGAAATATCAAAGGCAGGAGCTGTATTTCTTCATGATGTCACTAAGGGTGAAGATTGGTGAGAGCTTCTCTAAAACCAGACCTGAGCCACCAATATCTAGTGCATCCAAACTCAGGGATTAACAATATTTTCCCTTAACACTTGTCAACTGAAAACAACCCATTAGTATTTTCTAGTTGCAAAAAACTGAGAGTTGTAAAAGAAGATACCCAAGCATTTATTATGCTTTTGAAAATGAAGATGAATCAGCTGTTGGAAGACTCTGAATATGGAAACTCAATATAAGAGATGCTTTCCAAGCATTCATTTGGCAGTTATTGCAACCTTGAAAGGCTGAGGGCTACTTTACTTGGAAAACAATAGGGGAAAAAAAGCAAGCACAAATACAGAGAGCAAAAAAGAGGCAATCCAAACACCCACTTTGATTCCGTAGACTTTCAAAACCTCTCTCCTAGTATGATATTGTTTCCAGATAATCTAAATTAAAACCTTGGCTATGCACTTAATCTTTTGATATCTGCTTCCTTATATGGATTTCCATACCCTTACAAGTAAACCTTTCAAATTCAGAGGTGAGACGAAGCAGATATCCTCTTTCCTACTAGATTCTGCTTAAATATAAGGCCAAGATGCTATATAAAATCCCCCACTGTGTGGAGATCCAGGCAATATTCCGAGCACAATGGGGTGGGGTGAGGGTGTTTTTGTTCAAATTCTCGTTTAGACTGGATTATCTCATTCCCTTGTGGTTACAGGTACAGAATCTTCCTTCTGTGATAAAAAGGTGCCTTTCAGTGTCACCTATTACAAAAGAGCTTTTCCTCACCAGGTCCAAGCCCATGCAGAAGTCCCTGAACATGTGTCTGTGTTTTATTACCATCTGTAACAATTTGTCTTGCTCTTGTACATTGTTGGTTAAAATGCAAATTCTATGCAAAATGAGGGACTGAAGAATTCATCAGTGTATGCTGTGTATGGATTAAGTAATTCTTCCTCATCCTGTAAGCAGTCCCCCACATTTCAGTGAGGAAACTCAGGTTATAGCAATTAACATAAAAGAAGGGGAGGGGAGAGTAAGTGTAAACCCACTTATGTCATAATTATGCAGCACCACAGGCATCTCTCGCCCTAAACGGGAGAGAAAGCCCAAACAGAAATAAATAGCTGCCCGCAATTAAAGCCATAAAGCCATTAAAAAGAGATTACCTCAAGCAGGGGGTTGAAGCAGCGGGCACGGCAGGCTATACCTTGAAAATCAACCATTTGTGGCAGAGAGATTGGACACACAGAGCAAGTGCCCTGGGAACTGGGTGTGGCTGGACAAATTCACGTTTTTACCCAGTTATTTGTCATTAAGCATCACCAAATTACCACGGATGGTACAATAGCCAGCAATAGATTTCTCTATGACTGTTTACAATAT
The DNA here is from genome assembly GCA_013397295.1 of Polioptila caerulea. Lineage (NCBI taxonomy): Eukaryota > Metazoa > Chordata > Aves > Passeriformes > Certhiidae > Polioptila > Polioptila caerulea. The sequence goes on from VYXF01008403.1 coordinate 878,362, forward strand.
GATCTTAAGAAACATCTCTGGAAAAATAAATCAAAGGTTTATAAACCTCCATCACAGTAACTTGAAGGAAAAGGGATATGTGGCAACACATGAGCCAATACCATCTTCTGTCAAAACAAACCACCCGCTCTCTTAAGGGCAGCCGAGGGAAATCTGTGCTGAGCAGCATCCTCTGCTGAATGACACCAACTTCAACACAAGAGAAATACAGAAAACCGCCTCGGCTCAGCCATCCGGCTCGGTTATCGCAACGCTATCGATTCCGCATAGAAACAGATGGGGAGAGACGCCCCGCTCGAGGAGGCAGGGCAGGAGCATCCCCCCGGGCTCCGCGACCCCAAGCACCGCTCCCCGCCCGGCTCCGCTGCTGCTCCCGGTCCCACCTTCTTGGGTCTCTTCCTCCGCTGGCTGCCGCCGTTACACTTCTCGCCGCCGTCGCTCTTCTGGGCCGCCTCCTCGTTCATCCTAGCGAGCGGCACTGCCGGCGCCGTGCCGTGCCATGCAGGCTCCGCGCCCAGCCCCAGCCGAGGGTGGCACCGCCGGGGCAGGGCCGGGGGCGGGCACAGTGACAGCGGCGGCGTTGCCGTGGTGGCGGCGGCGAGGCGGGGACGGGCGGGGACAGCGCACCCGGGCAGGGGGTGATGCTCCGGGGGAGAAATGCTGTTGGAATCACGGAGTGGTTGGGCTTGGAAAAGACTCTTAAAGCTCATCTCCTAGTTCCAGCCCCCTGCCATGGGCAGGGACACCCTCTACTAGATTAGGTTGTTCCAAGAAACCTGCCCCGTCCAGCCTGGCCTTGGACACTTCCAGGGATGAGGCAGCTGCGGCACGAGATGCTGCTCACACACCTTCCCTGTCCCCAAACCCATTCATGTGAGCGAGGTATTTGGCCACACCTGTAACATCCAAGAGAGGATTCACCGTCACTATCAAAGCAGACAATGGCAGCGGGATTGGCACAGCACAAGGCGTTAGTCTGTACCACTAAAATAAATCATCTCCTCCTTGGGTTGGAAGAACAACACAGCAACATTCACATGTAAATGTATTCTTCCATTTCTTCTGATGAACACTTTAAAAAGAAAAAAAAAATACGCTGCTCCACTTCCAACTGAAAAAAACAGCCAAGTAACTCGCCCTCCTTCTCAACCAGCAGCGAAGGCTGGGGAACAAAAGAAAAAACTCCCTTTAACTGCTTACTCAGCAGAGGAGAGACTGGAGAAAGTGGAAAGGACCCAGTGAAGCATGAATTCACTCCCACAATCGCGCTGTCTGCGAACACAACGAACATCTGCAGCACAACAATGTGAGCAGTGTAACAATCTCAAAATCTTTCTTTCTTTTCCTTACTTTAAGAGCGACTTCTTTGTTACTGCGAGCAGTAGTAAATTCTAGACTAAAATAAAACTCAAGCAGAAGTAAGGAGAGCTACAGATCTTGAAGAAGGCGGGTGCTATACAACACTGCATCTGTTATGCCATAATTAGAGCTACAATCACAGCAAGGATTTTGGGGAAGACATACAACAGTCATTTGTTATCAGCGTCAGACATCCATGGAATTCATTTGGGGAACCTGTGGAGATGCAGCTATTCTTTTAATTTACAAACAGATGCTGCATTTAAAAAGAGAGGCCATCTCCCCTTTCTCACTTTGGTCACATTTTGAACAAATCCATCCTCCTGTCCAGCCCTTTCTCATACCAAACTAAGTCATTTACAGTCTTTGTTTGACATTTGTTTATTCCCAATAAATGACTCTTGGGTTAAGCACATGGTTGAGGTAAGAGGCGATTATGTATTCTGTATTTTCTTCTTACAATGTTTCTTGCACTATTAAAAAATTAAATCACTGATATTTCTGAGTGTAAAGATGAAGTAAACCTTAATCACACATGATGGTTCTCATAACTAACAATCATGCATGATGGTTCTGAAAACCCAGTCGTGTGATATTGCAGTGCTGTAAAGGGGATGAAAAATAAACTATCTCACTCTGCCAAATCCATCACTTTTCCCTTTGTCCCTAGAGATGGGCCTTTTATATTTTTAATTCTATATTTACTTTTAGTCTTCAAGATGAAAAAAACAAGGAAACAGGATTGCCGGAGACTTCCATGATAGCCAGGAAATGAGCAGATTTTCCTGAGAGACTTAAATGATGGAAGGCTTCATGCCTGGTGAAAGGAAGAATTCTCTGGGAGTCACTGTGAGTAGCAAAAGGGCAGCACTCCAGGGAGGCAGCCAGTGCTAAGTGCAGGCTGGAAGGTGTGAGGGAGGAGTGAGACAGAAAGACACAATTTCCATCCCCATTTCTCACCTGACCTTTCCTGTTTTTTCTGCCAGTGCATGGGAGTTGCACTGTCACTCAACTCCCTGGTGAATCAAGGGTACAGTGTGACAGTGCCCACAAACAAAATACTGGACAAGTCTGTTGTGACAAGTGTTCCAGCTACAAAACCACCCGAAATGCACAGGTACAAGTTTGCTGAAGGATGACAACCTCTTTAACCTGAACTGCTCTTAGCTCCTCTACACAAATCCTGGGCGTTCACCTTTGGCAGTGCAGCTTTAGGTGTATTCAAAGAAAACAAACCCTCTTGCTCAGTACAACACATCAGTACTCTTCATTTCCCACGATCCCAGAAATCCAGCATGAAACCAACCTAACCTAACCTAAGCAGCCAGAGAATCACAGCTGGTGTCAACTGACAACGTGTGTAATAACAGCACAAAATCAGCCCTAAGAAACACACAGGCTGCCTCAGAAATGCCCAAACAGCCAATTAAATATTTAATTAATACTAAATATTTAGAAATGCTGAAGGCATTCATACTCATTTAAAGCGGTTAGGAAAAAAATATTATAGCCTGTGTATTCCATTTCCTTCACAAAATTTATTAGCTAAAAAAAATGTAGACATAAATGTCCAACACAGAGAATTACACAAAGTAATTTTTAACTCACTTGGAACAGGGCTGCAGTCACATACCCGATCAGGCCTCAGCAGTTTACAAAGGGGATATCAGCTCTCCAAATCTCATGGGTGAACCCACAGAACCAGGAGCAAAGGCTGGTGTTTTATGCTGGGACAGCTCCCATGAATGAGGGGTTAGGTGAGGAGGTGGATTAGTGTGTGTAGACTTCCCACGGATATATCCCATCAGTTATGTTGTTTCCAGGCTGTATTCATTACACCTAAGTCCAGCTGCTTAGCCCTTAATCCACCCCACATCTGAACCCCAGCCTCATGTAACACTGCCTGTCAGGTTAACAACATACAATTACCTTCCTTCAGACAGCTGCAATCAAGGGGATTTCACCCCAGCTTAATTGACTTTACGAAGCTGAAAAGAAATGATGGAAAAGTGTGGAGCAGCTCCCTGGAAGTCCTTCAGCAGCGTGCTGCTCATGCTCTCTGAAGCACTGCCAGAAGCTTCCTGCAGTACCTCGGCATCCAGGGCAGCGGCACTACAGGAATCCCTGTAACCTGCGGAGTGCGGTCAGCCAGAGGGGCTTCCTTGCTGAGTTTTGCTTGGGTGTTTTCCCAAATTTCCAAATTCATTCCTATTGTCATGTAACCCCAAGGTGAAGGAGAGTGTCCTTGTTACAGCTGCTGGCAGATGGCTCCAGCCTGCACAAAGCAGTGTGATGGTGCAGCTGGGTCACTGCTGCCGTGCAAGATAGCAGGCTTATCACTACCTCAGGCATGTCTACACTGTCAGTCTGACACAGGAATTCCCAGAGTCATTCCTTGTATCAGCATTCTAGGTGGCTTCTGCAACTTAAAATTCAATCCTACAAGACCAGCTCTGTTCCCACTGAATTTAACAGCAGCAGATCCATTAAGATGCTTGTTGTAACAGTCAGAATTTACACAATGAAAATTAGAACTATATAGTCTACTTGAACCACATCTTCTTTCTACATCCTGACCCTACTTCATATTCTGCGCCTCTACTACCTATATATTAAAAAATAAAAAAACAAACAAAAAAATGTTGTCAGCAAGTCAGAACATTCCCACATTTACATTTTGGAAACCAAAGACTAGGAGTACCTTATCAGTGTGTCAAACACAAATGGGAGAGAGCAAAGACCAAGACAGGCTCTTCTCAGTGGTACCCAGCAACAGGCACAAATTGAAATGCAAGTAAAGAAACTTTACCTCAAAAGTAAAGAAATCTGGACTAGTTAGACTATGAATTCTAAATCTTTAGCGATACTCAACACTTTACGGGGCACAGTCCTGAGCAACATGCCCTGGCTGACCCTGATCCAAGACAAGGATTGGACTGTGATCTCCAGAGACCCTTCTGCACTTGGCCTGTCCTAAAAGTAAACCTCTCCATTTGTCACATAATAGAAACTGTTAAAAGCATTAAACTACTCAGCTATTCCAGCTGAGTAATTGCAAATACTGTCATTGTTAAAACGGTGACACCTATATTCTCTCAGTCACTTCAATGCTTGTTATAAAACCCCCTCTAAATACCGTGTGTGGTAATTGCTCTGTGTCTACTCAGCAGTGCACCATAGATAATCATGTGGGATTTTATCGACCCACCACGACAGCAGTTTCTGCTGGTTACCTTGAGTTGAACCTCAGCTTCCATCTGGCCCACCCTGATAACAGAGCAGCAACAGAGCAAAGCACAGGAGTGTGAAAAAGCTGCCTATGTTTTACCACTGAGTCATTAAACCGAGCTGCAATAGCAAAGAGATAAATTATGCATCCATTTAATTATATTTAAAAATCTGAACAATTCTTTTTCTGATGAAGTGAAACAACACTTATCACCCAAACAAGCATTCTTACACCTGTTATGTAAGCACTCCTTATTTATTTCCTCCTTGATTTATGAAGGACAAACACACATTACAAATGAGGAGATTCCTCCAACAACATCACAGCTTTCCATTAAAAACCATGGAATTCTTACAGATCATCTTGTTCCAACCCCCCACTCTTGGGCAGAGACATCTTCCACTAGATCGGGTTGCTCCAAGCCCCATCCAACCTGGCCTTGGACATTTTCAGGGATGGGGCAACCACAGTTTCTCTGGGCAACCTCCCGAGCCAGAGCCTCACAACCCTCCAAGGGAGCAATTTCTTACTAATACCCAATCTAACCCTGCACTCTATCAGCTTAATGCCATTCCCCCTTATCTTTGTCCTAGTAGAAAAAGTGTTCAAGAAGTACTGGAATGCCACAGAGTTTGAACCTGAAACACAAAACAAAGTGATTTTTCTTCAATCTGGATTTCTGTAACACAGCCATGATTGACTTGGTATTTAATCATCTCAGGACAGCAAGATAGCAAGATAGAGGCAGCCACCTTCCAGGAAACACATCTGATATGTCCTTCCATTGTTTTAATGAGTCATGTTTGAAAAGGAAAATCAGTAAGAATATAATAAATGAGGAATTCCAGGTCCATTTTACTCCTTATTTCTGAGGAAAACAGTTCTTTAGAACTCTTCAGTTCAGCACCTGTGCCTTGGATAGCAGGAGGAGCTGAGCCCCTCTTCCTGTGCCAGGTTGGAGAGGGTCTCTGGGGATGGAAGCCCAACATCTGCACAGCACAAACACCTCACGTCACTGGTTTCCACACAGCACAAAGAGAGCAAATATTTCTGTGGCAAATACACTTGGGTGACTCATTTCCTCAGAGGAGTATCTGTTGCTGGTAGCAACCTCAAAACAAAGAGGATGTCTCTGCATCCTTGTGTAAAGAACAATAGGTAGTAGTAGTACCCTGTCATCATCAGTCACATAAGACACAGTTGACAATGTACAGTCATACTCAAAGTGTGGATTACAGAAAAGGCTCTTCTTTCAAAGGTAAATATTTCCAAATCATGAAAATTTAACATCGGAGTTTGATACTGTTAGCAACTTGTATATGTGTTTAAAATATATATATTTAATCACTTGGCTCTATTCCTTGTTGCTTCTGTCCTCTAGAAAAGCATCATTCTGCAAGGAATTATCAATATTTAACATGTTTTAGCAGGATTCTCAACAGCCTTTAAACACTGATGAAAGCCAAGTCAGTAGTGCCGTATGCTGAAGGAATCAGAGGCTACCTATCCAAATATCCAATAAAAAAATTAAGTCATGCAAAATGCAAATTTGACATTCTTTTCTTTCTAGAAAGAGTGTCCTCTATTTTTTATCATTATTGAAGCCAAGCCACTACAACTCACCAGACACAAGGAGTAAATGTGAAAAGAAAAAATTAACTTTAAAACAACGGGTTATTTTATTGCAACTCTAAGCTACTTTGTCCCTCAATATTAACACCTCTGAGCTGCTGGGATTCTACTGTATTTCTGCACTAAAATTACCAGCCAAGTTGTGCAGAGATGGGGTTGCCTGCCTAGCTCAAAGTGCTCCACAACACACATACACAGCAATCAGTGCTACACAAACCCATAGTCAAAATGTGGATTTAAAACATGCTGGACCTGGGAGAAGAAATTCCTGCCTTCAGTTGTGGCACACTGTAGATCAAACAAATTAAAATCCATGAACTGAACACACCCTTTTCTGCCCAGTGGGAGCTGCAAATTGATCGTTTGCATTATCCATCCATCCGGGAGTCAGGATTACAGGGATGTGACCTCATGTAACTCCTCTGCTGAGAAGACACCAAACTTCAGCAAGAGAAAAGGCTCTTAAGTGCCCTGCAATTATCATGCTGGTCACATGCTCCATGGCGATTGCTATAGTAACCAGACACTTGCCATGGAGACTTTCTAGCTCAAAGCATTCTTCTCTTATGCCTTCAATTATTTTTCTTCTGATAACTGTTAATTTATGTTTTATTTTGGAGTAAAGGAATTGATATTTTTCCTGGTGTTCATCTGGCAAAGAAAATACTATCAGAAAAGAAATCTGAAATCAGTTATAATAGAAAAGAAAATTAGAATAGAGCTTTGTGTCACGTGTTGATAAAATACAGTATTTGTATTATTTAGCATACACAAACCACAAGAGAAATATGTCACATTTTCAGCAGAATGTAACAAAATTAAGAATTTTTTTTCCCAAATGCTCAAATGAGTCTCTAAGGTTGCCATTACTATAGGTGTGGCTATTAGTTATGATTGCTATATAGAACCCCATCTTGTTAGGTACCATTTTCCTTTTCCTGTAAAATATTCTGATCAAATTTCCATCTCTTGAATTTAAGGTTTTTGATACTGTCTTAAGATGAATTTGAAATGCTCATCTGAAATAGTTGAGCTATTAAAGGTTTTATATCCACATGTTTTGGATCAAAAAACACAAAGAGGGTAACAGGATTGCCAACACTGTTGGCAAGAAGAATCAGGATTGAATCTGGGAATGGTGCTACTGGCACAGGATGGGCAGAGAAATTACCCTGGAGGTTGAAAAGGGGGAGATGGATGAAGGGTCAGTGCTTCCTAAAGCTAATACTCTCCAAAAGCAGGAAGGAAAAGGTCAAGAGGATCAGATGCTTGCCTACTGTTCCAGAAGTAAGGAAAACTAACTAGCAAAGGCACCCATGTAACTTTATTCTACCTTTATCGATGCTTTATACACTCTAATCATATAATTTCACCTCTGTTACCTCACCAGAGCCACCTGGCTCTCAGGGCCAAGATGGCCACACCAAGGGATCCACAGGAGATTCGGAGCAAAGGCATCTGGTGCCTGATCTGCAGATAGATTAAGAGAAATTGGAATACATGGTGTAGGACAAGGAATGGGACATTGTCTTCACAGCCAGAGCAAGCCATCAGCACAGCACATAACAGCACCCATGCTGCTCCATCTGTCCCCTCCTCATGCTTCATACTAGACAGGTGCTTAAAAACAAGCTGTTCACAGAAAGTTTCTCATTTTGTGGATGCTCCTCATCCACCTTATAATCTTTTCCTCCAAGGGTTAAAAAAATCCCAGGCACAATCACAGTCAAAAGGACAGTTTCCCCTGGGATCAATGAGATGAAATACACTCACTTGAAAAAAAAAAAAAAAATTCCCTGTTTTCTTAAGCAAAGGGTCCAAACACTCAAAACTTCAGAATATTTCTCTCCCTGTGTTTCAGCATTCCATCCACTGAACAGGAATAATTGTGTCTCTTCACTTAACAGAAACATCACGAAAATGAATTAATTATTTTCCACACACTGGACAGGGCTTTGATGAGTACGATAGATGAGCCCCAAGGGACTAATAATTCTGTCTTCAAAGGGATGTTTAAACAACATGTTCTAAATAAGGCCTGGGGCCACAAATCGAGCAATGAGTGGGAAACAAGCTGTGGAATAGCTGTTCATTAAATGTGTATCCTTAGCTTGTTCATCGAATGCAGCAGGACCTGTGGAAAAAGTATTAGGGGCATGTGTAATTGAAGCCTGTGTGGTGAGGTTGGGACATGACTGGGTCAAACAGAGGTTGCAAAAGCCTCTCCTAACTCTGCACTCTCCATTCACTCCTTCCAGTGTAGTTTTGAAGTGTGTGTGTGCATGTATTTATACATACAATGACTAAGGACTCAAGAATGAGAGAGGATCAGAGAGTGAGATTTCCTGATTTGACAGCCCCTGCCATTTCAGAGATCTCATCTCTTCGGTATCAAATGTCAAATCCTCCACTAGAAAGTTGTTCAAAACAGGAAAGGGCTTGCAAGAATTACTTCAGAAGCAAAAGGAAAGGTTAATTAACTGAAAATAGATATTCCACAGGCAAGACAAAGCACAAGCTCTTCTAACTTAACCCACCACTAATACCAGCTCCTTTGGCTGTCAGCAAGCATCACCAGAGCCAATCCCTGACATTCCAGGAGTGGTTCTGAAGCTGTTCTGTCCAACTGCTCCATACACCAACCCCATCAGGGACATAACCAAATGCATCTCACTACAAACTGATTTTGTTGAGGCCATAGAGGAGGATGAGCACAGGACACAGCAGAAGTTTGAGTTCACCCACAACCCAAGGAAATGCTTCACACTTACAGCACAGAGCTCTGTGCAGCGGTGGGGACCTTCTGCTAAGCCACAATCTCTTAGAAGATTTTACTGCTCTTCACAAGGTTTTATTTTCAATTATTATTATTATCACTGTTACATGACAGAGTCCTTCAAGCTGTTGCACAGTCCTGTTTCTTCAGGCCCAAGGAGGAATCACAAAATACTGAGACCTTGAATGATTCCTGCCCCCCAAAAAGCCTCAAATTCTATGCCTTACTATACTGGCACCTCCCTGCACCCCATTTTTTTCCTGCCACAATGTTCCATTTTGAAGTGTCATAGTCAAATATCTGGGACAGTTTCTTGCCTTGAGTGAAAAAACACTTCCTCTAACTTCCAGAGAAAAGCTGCGTGTCTATATATTTAGTAACAAAAACTGGAGTAATGTTTAACAAAGAATTTGTTCTTCCCTTACTGTAAAAGAACACTTTGGCTCGTCAAGCTGACATTCTTCTACTGAAAACCCATCTTGTTAGAAAATATTCTCTTTGGAAGGGTACCAATATGTACTTAATGAAATACAAATTTTAAAAATAGGAAGCGCTTCCTTTTTATTTTCACCCACAGGTAATGTAGTTTGTAAAAAATATTTTTAAAATAACCACATTCACACTATCAGAAACAAAATAGGAGTCATAAGACATTAACTTTGTGTTGTGGCAAGACACTCAGTGCACAGAGCTGTTTAGGCCCTCAGTGCTGGACTGAAGAAAAGCTCAGGCTGTGCTGGGATTTTCTGCGGATGTGCCTTGCTCAGCCAAGGTCAACAAGAGATCCCTCCCAGTCCTAAGGCTGCTCTGAGCTACTCTGGCAAATGACACAAGAGAAATTGAGTTTCAGATGACCCCTCTGCTCTGTCCTCAGCCAAGTACCACATTCGGTGATCTTTCAATTCAGTGAAGCATTTAATCACATTTGAGTGCTTTTCTGTATCATGATGATCTTAAAATGCATGCTGGAGGGAGTAATTATAAAATAACCTCCCACAGCAGCCTGTAAGTTTATCTGTCCTGCAAATTACAGTGTAGAACAATGGTACATAATGTCTCTGTAGTTTTTTTACCTTGATTGAATCATCTTTAAGGCATAAATGTTTTTTAGGTCAGAATTCTTAAACAGCATGAAACAAATGCTCTTCCCACTTTCCAGATTGCACTGGACAGGCAGAACTTAATCAAGATATATATCAATTTACAATTAAACTATATTTAATAACCAAACCAATTATGAGTCATAAACAAAAACATCAGCTTAACATCAGAACATGCTGCCCAATAGTGAACTCCATTTTGGAAACACACTGGAAGAGACCATCTTTTATAGGTGACACTTCCTCCAACAAAAATTACTGCATGTACCAGCCTGATTCTCTCAGATTCACCTAAAGAAGGTGACACTGCTCTTACCATGTAGCAATTAAGACTCCCACAGTGAGCAACAGGATGAATCATTCTAACAAAAGCAAAAACCCTCCAATTTTTCAAGGGAAATGGCTACACTGTGTATTCTTCTGCTTTCAAACAGGTTGTTCCTTCACATACCATCCTGCAAACAGTCCTGGCATGTTGAATCTTAGAATCACTTTGTTGTTTATAGTACCCCAAGCCAAAGGACACAAAGCAACAAATGCCTTTATTTTCAACTCCCTGTCTCAATAGGAAACTCTGACAGTGAAGAGCCAGGACAGTGTCTGCACCACTGTTTACTCCAGAGCCAAGCCTGGGGGTGGTGTGGGACCCTCTGGCTTTGGGAGACAGCGGTGTCTGAAGCCCACAGCAACCAGAGATGATTTTCACATCATCGTCCTTAATAAATGCTCTTCCCAAAAGCTGTGCTGGTGTCATTGCTGCCTGCACAGCTACTTGAGATGATCTAACTTACTTTATCAGATCATTTTGGCTACTGGGAGAAATCTCCTTCTTGTGTAAAAGAGGAAGGGGGATCAGAGGGAAGAGAGACACCTCTGCTGCACACCAGGAGCTCACTTCAGTTTAGAAAATGATAATAATAATTTTAAAAAGAATACAAATACTGTGCTGGAGAAATGTTCATCTGCAAAGCTCTGGAAGATGAAGGTCATCTAGAAGATGTGTACATAATGCAGGATAAATTTGCCCATGAAGAAAGTTTACAATTGCCGTGGTTTGAGACACCTGCTCTGGGAAATGGAAGAACAGAGTACAAACCTGAGCTGGTTCTCAGACAGTAGGATTGAAAACCTTTCCAGAAGTTATTGATTGTGTGAGAAAATACCTCTACTCCACACCAGCAGCAACAAGACAGACTTGGGGAAAAAATGCTATCCAAGTATTCTTCCAAACACATCTTTGGTTTGCTGAGCCCACCCTTCATCCAAAATGAGTTCATTTTCTCACAAAAGCATTTTTCTGCTGACACCTACATTAGCTCAAGAGCAGGGAAGGTGACCTCCCCTCTCCTATTTTAGTTCATCATATGGCAAATGTTTTCTTTGCTTCCAAACCATTTGCTAAAATCATTGCATTATAAATAGCTTCCAAATAAATAAAAAACAAATCCACATTTTTGTGTAACATATACTATTTATCACCAAAAATATTTTGGTAAATGGACAATGTCTTTGTCAATTAAAAAAAACAACCTCTGAAACATCTCTATCTTGTGAAGTATTGTCAACTTTTCTTTAAACACGATTTTGGGATAGCAGCTACCTTGCTGCATTTCTGGTGGTAGTAGAGCAGAGTGAAAAGTCCAACTTGGAAAGTTGCTAGAAAAAAGATCTGGGAAGGAACAAGGCTACCTGAAGAGCCTCATGGCACAGGGACAGTTCTGCTGCAGCCACAAGAACCTCCGCTACACTTGACCTTGAGACACAGAATGGAAGATTCTGGGGTCAGTCCAAGCACAACAGGAATTTTTCAACTGATGCAAAGAAACAAACAAAATAGAGATGAAAGCAAATAAACCCAAAGACAGCTCTATCCTCTTCCATAATTGAGAAGACACCATGAGGTTGGTGAAATAAATGAACGGAACCCAATTTCAGAGTCAATCCAGAAAATTCTGAAGAAAGATCTTTTATCTATAAACTGTGGGTTGTAAACACAATGTTTCCAGATCAGCAATCAACATATGCAATTATCTGGGAAAAAGTCCGAAATGTTTGAGTCCAACAAAAGGAGGGCACAACAGTGAATAAATTTGGATTATAATATTACAGAGTATCTCTCAGTGAAATAGGCAGTATACACTTAGCATATGTTTTGCTGCATTTTTATAACAGAGATATATCAATAATGGCTTCTTTCTCTTCTGCACTAAGGTCAGGATTATTAATGAGCACAGACAGAGTATAGAGGGGCTTTAGCATTTCTCTCCTGGAAAATCAGCTACAATAGCACAGACAATTTTGAAACCCAATCTGATTTAAAACATTAGAGCTAATAGAACACTTAGGAAACTGGTTATTTTTAACTCTCTGTAACTGCACTTGCAAATTTTCATTCTGGAAACAGGCAAGATTCCCACATGCAGAATAATCAGAAAAGACAAACAAAACATTTTATGTAAAATAAATGCCTTATCCTGCAAAGACTTGAAAATATTTCCTGTTGCCAGCAAAAATACTCATAAAATCTGGAATGTGAAACAACAGCTGGGAACAGTTAGCTACAGGAGAACCAGTCTGGTTTGCAGTCATTTTGGAAATCAACGCACAGAGTGGCAACCACAGGTTTTCATTTCCTTTGTGATAAGCCTTTCACAGAGAGAAAAATTCAGCAGTACTTTCCCCTGTCATACTTTGAAACCTACTATGAATTTCATAAGTTCATATTTGAAAGGTCTAAAGCAGACTTGAAAGCACAGTAGTCAAAACAACCTGGAAACCACCGTGCAAGGGATGAAAAGGATCCCTAGTCATGTGGGAGCATAAAAACCACCAGGGAACACCAGGCTTGGCCCACAGTCACAGCACTCACTCCAGGCATCTTTTTACTGACTGGTTTCTTGATTCTAGCAGAGTTAGAACCAGTTCGTTCATCTGCCGGATGAATTTCTTCCTGCAGCAGATGTACATCTTATCTCACATGGCTTTTTCACTCTTTGTTTCCACAAACACATTCTTGATTTTTACTGCACAGGATGAGAATCAAAATCTGGTACAAGAAAAGGACTTTCAATTCCACAAAAAAAAGTATACAGCAAATAAGCCTCATTGGCTGTCAAAAGACAGATTTGCTTCCTACCAGAGAAGACAAATATTATTCAGATGTGTATGCCCACAACTGTTTTCAGACTCTAAATAAAGAGGTAGAGAATTATATCTGAAATATGAAGAAACTAAAAGGCTAACATCAAATATGCAGACTTTGTTCCAGCAGAAAAGCTTTCATTAATTTCTCACTTGATAATGAGTTTTTGTTCCTTCCCTGCAGTATTTGTAATGTTGGAAAAACACTCCGTGTTTTGATAACATTTGAGAAACACAAAAAGTCAATTTTGTATCTCTTTCTAGTTTTCAGCTTTAATGGAAATATTTGCACTGCTGACATTGGCATGAAACCTAGGTAACATCTCTGAATTGAATAAAGGCTATGGTGAAAAATGTTGAAAAGCGACTGGTGAACACCATTTCTCAGCATAGCATTGGGCTCACTTTACTTTAAAAAATAAAACCAGCTTGGGTTTTACCACATACAGCTGCATTACTCCAGCTGGGAATTACCATCAACGAGCAAAACCCAATAATCTCACACAGGGCTTCTAATACACAAGTGCTCGCCTAAAGTGTATATACAAGTTCAACAAAACTAAACAATGCCTTGATGAAGGCTTTTATTTCCTCTTTTTCAGCAATCCCTACAGCTTAGTGTAGTCTGTTGAATCAGTCATAGATGAAGGCAAACTCTGTATTTTTACACTGCTGTCTATGATTTCATAAGTTATATGACTTATTTCAAGTGAAGTCAAGGAACGGCATTCAACACAAGAGGAAAATTAAACTTCAAGTCCTTTCATTAAGGAGAAGGATCCTAAATACAGATAAAAGTATTATCATCACATATTTTTATCTCATGTTAATACACAGAGTTTAACCACATCAAAGACTGAGATATAACTGCTATTATTAGAGGCCTGGAAGGAATTCACACAGAAAACACTGACAGTCCAGTTCTCCCACATCCAGCTCCAAATTCTGACCAGATCTCTTCCCCCTAGAGCTGCTTTCTGTTGTTGCTCTCTCCAATCAATAGTGCTTCAGAACGTAAACCAGATCTGTCTTCCTGCTCACAGCTGCAAGGGTCAAGCTGATCATAAGATCAGTGTTTTAAGGAAGAATGGATCCGGGAATTTCAACATTTGGGAAAAGGAGGAACTCCTGAAAGAAAATCTACTTGCAGCAGGCCTTGCTCCACCGAAGGCACAAGAAAGCCTGAGGTCTGCTGAGGCACTGGACAGCCATGGCTCACACTGACATGCCGAGGCTCAGAAGGGCCAGTCTAGAACTGGGGCTGTTCTCCAGCACATTTCCAGGAGCACCATACATTTTGAAAACATGGACTCCGGAAAAGTGTGGGAAGTTCAAGCCAAACAAATTCTTTCAGGAAAGGGGCATAGAGGCAGATCTAAGGGCTTCTGCAGGGACACAAGAGAAAGTTTAATTCTCTCAAGAAGACAGAAAACTGCCCTGATATTTCCTTCCCACCATATAGTATCCTGATTTTATACAGCTCTATAGTTGTCTCTGCTGCAATTCTTCCTCTGGTTTACAATTTCAAGTCTTTTGACTCTTATCTAGCTCCTCCTGTCCTACATATAATTTTTTCCTGTCCTATTTTTTTCCCCTACAAATTCTTCCCTTCTTTCCCTCATTCCATTCTCTTGCGCTTTCTGTTCACAATTCCCCTTTTAGCTAAGCTGCACCCAAATATATGTATGCATATATGTATGTGTATGTTTATTAATAATAACACACTGTGAGTGTTTACTAACCCTCCTGCAATTTGCTTGTTCTAGGCCTTCTGTTGCCCTGTGTATGAATCACCCATTTAGGCAGCTCATTCTTCAGGAAAGGACTGCTCGTTGTTCTAAATCCATACAATGCCTAGTACATACAGCCCCATTCTTAATTATTATAATAACTGCATCAGTGCTTTTGGTTTCCTCACTTCAAGAATGCTGGATGCTTCCTTTGTGTGCCTTCACTCCTCTAACAAACCCTAAGAGAAAAGCTACAGCACGAGCAGCACGTGTGACACAGCAAAGCTTTGTGTTTGGCATGCAAACGCCGAGAGGAGCATGGCAGTGGCCAAAACAGGTCCTGCCCATTCTCCCTGCACAGAGCATCTCCCACAGCTCCCAGCAGAGCCCTCTTTTCCCAGATGGAATGCACAATTCCTGTTAATATCCACACCAATTTCACGTGCACTTTGTGAGGAAAATCGAGCCCTTTCCACACGAGCGTGACCTACTGAAATGCAGCCCTGGCAGAGGGGCAGCAGCAGGAGGAAGGAATGGCATGTTCCCACTCCCGGACACTGTAGGACACTCTGAGCTCTGCCTTCCCTAACAAAAGCTTCTTTTCATTAAAGGGTGGAAAAAATCCCCTTTTATTCTCTCGCCTTTGAAGGGCTTACATCATCGCTTCTTCAATTTCAGGATTTTAGTGAAAACAAGCTTTCTGCAGGGCTGGTCAAATGACTGTTAACTAAGAATTCCTGGGAGTGTTTAATCTACACTCTCTATTAATTTATCATTAGGGTACCTCCTAATAATGACTCATCTAATGAAGAAACAAAACCACAGCAGAAACCCCTCCCGCTCCTACAGTATTAGTTACAATGAATCTGGGCATCTCTCCACCAAAGCAGTCACCATACCTATTTTCTTTTCCATCCCCCAACTAACCCCAAGGCTTCCAAGGGAAAAACACCACGAGCTTTACATATTGCAGAGAAAATACTTTAACACTAGCCTTTCATCATACACACAAAAAGAAAATTTCATCATCAAGGTTGTGTCCAACAGCTGCCTTGAACGTGATGACAGGAATTATTTGTGAGTAGGAATAATATTAATAAGGGAAAAGGCAGTTGCACCAGCCTTGTAGGGCTTTTCCTCTCGCAGTTAAATACAATAACTCAGCTTTTTTTTCCCCTAAAGATGTTTTCATACGTAGGCCTGTGATTCATTCCTTTTACAGAAACCATGTAACCCAAAGTAATACAGCTTTGAGAACGTGAGCACACATTTAACCTTCAGCAGGGAAATCCTGTACTGAAGACTGAGGGAAGCTCCAAATTAAGGAAAATTTATTTGGAACAAATAAATTGTGCTAGTGATTTTCAACAGAAGGCTCTAAATGGGATTCCTCCCACAAGCCCTTCCACCTCTCTTTTACTATTTCTACAGCACAGGCTGCTTGGAAAAGCTAAGCGTACCCAACAGCACCAAGTCAAGGCAAAGCCATTACTTCAAATACTTTCCCCATCTCCAGGCAAAGAAAATCCACTTGGGCTAAAAACTATTTTTTATACCTCAAACAACACAGGGCCTTTAGAGAACTAATAGCAATAGTTTCAAATTTCAGGTTAGATGCCATGCTCTTAGTGATGGTTATCCTGAAACCCAAGAGGGAATTACACCAATCTCGCCCCCAGGCCTGGGCAGCAGTTTCCATCTGTCACCTGTAAATAAGCTAACTTCATGAAAGGCTCTGCTACCATGAGCTGTTCACCCACAGTCATTGTCTTGACCTGTGCATTCCTCAAAACTGCCTGCAAGCCATTCCTGACCGAAGGTTACAATGCACTCAACTTTAATTTGCTGTAGAGCATTCAATAGGACCTGCCATGAATCCTGGGCCACTTCTTTAGACTAAACAAACGCCAGTTCTTTTGGGTGACACAACAGCCTGGCTCAGAGCAAAGCTGGAGAGCTGGCACAGAAAGGGCCCACCACAGGGATAGCACCACAAGGCACTGGGTTGGTGACAGGTCTCTGCTGTTTAGCTCACAACTCCAGCACCACACAGACTTGACCAATAAGACCTTGACAGGTCAGACAGATGTGTCTTGGAAAGGTGGCCATCCCCAACAGGCAAAATGAGCCACAGAAAGGAAAACCGTGTTTGAAAAGGATAAGTCAGAGATGCATCTGCATTCTGTTTTGAGAATATGTACCAATAAACAGTGAGAGAATGTCATTGGCATAACATAGAGTACGTCAATCACAAGATGTGAAATACTTTACCAGTTAGGTAATTGTTTCATCTACAGGACACTCACTAATACATATCAGCTATGATTAACTTGAGCCTACAGAGTCAACTTTCACAGGCACAGATTTAGACATTCTTCATGTATTCTTCATGTGCAATTAAACGGCAGTAAGAATTAAGTTATCTGGGGTGAACAGGATAAAAAGCAACAGGATTTCTTACAGTTCATGTGCTTATTGTCACAATCAAAATTTCTCAGTGCTACACTAGTAAAGGAAACTGAATGTAAAATGGACCTAAAGGAATCTGCAGCTAGAAACAAGCCTTGGCCCAAAAGCAAGAGGGACTGACTTCATCTTATTCCCTGGAATGAAAAACTTAAACATTCAGCCAAGGAGTAACACAGATGCAACCTGATTATTCATACGCTTGTCTCTGCAAATGCATCTCTGACCTGGCTCCTCAAGCACTCCCTGACTTTACACAGATGCTTTCTTTCCCCCTGTACCAGACTACTTAGCACATAGAGAATATGAATCCTTAAGGATTTAATAGAAGATACCCTTTGGATTAGAAAATTGAGGTTGACTTTCCAGTGCGTCACAGGTAGAGCTGGTACTTATGAATTCAGATTGATTGCAGGGAAAGTTTTTCGTCCTGGCAACACTGTTGCCATAGTGATGCGGGCTGATCCGATATTCTTAGCAACCACTCCTAACTCTCCATCCCCAGCACCTCTCTGCTTTCCTCCAAGGCTGAGCTGCGTAACCTCATTTCCAAAACCCACTGACCACCAGCAGAACCACTAGAGCAGCACGAGCTCACAAACTGGAGTGCCTTCTCCACAGGTACACCTGATGTGTACCTGATACACCAGCACAACGTGCCTTACAAAACAGAGGATGTGGAATGCACACTTGGCCACGGGACACTGAGCAGGGGAGAGAGTCATGCTGGACCCATTCTGTTCACACTTTCAGATCCTGGGGACACAAAGCAGAGAGCAGTGAGGGTCTGTGATGTGTTCCACAAAAATCCCCCTTATTATTTCACAAACATACCTAGTTCACCATCATTCCTCTGGGCTAAAATAGTATTTGATAAAGTCAATCTGAAGTTGAGTAATTGAAACCACAAGAAGATGCATATAAGACATCGCCTGAGGTCTTACATCACATAGCACTAACTATTAACTAATAATAGTTAATTATTACAACCTAAGTGACTGCCTCTCTTGCACAAAACTAGGCACACTGTACTCCAACAAGCTTCTGAGCCAGCTGAAGATAAATCAGGCAAACTACAACACCTGTGTTACTCCAACTACACACACTGTGTTTGGCAACCGCCCTCACTTCCTTCCTGTCGGAGGCTGTGTGCTGCTACTGCTGCCTATGGCTGGGCTTCCCTCCACTAGACCCAAAATAAAGCCTGAGTTCTCACACTGATTCCATATAGGACCAAGTGACTTACAGCTCCTCATGCAGGCAAAGCTTTATGGACTTCACTTGGGAACGCAAAAAGGAATAGTAGAAACCACTCTTGTAGTGCAGGTGGAGGGGGAAGTGGAATGGACAGAGCAGCTGCTAATTAAACACGAGTTTAGGCCTGCTAGCCAGTATGATGTGTTACCACTAGAAACACTCAATTGTGCCAAGAGCAATGAATTTGACATGACTGGCAGCTGCACCACAAAGCCTGATGACCCAGCTGCTCTCTTCTGGACTGCTACTCACTAAACATATCACTTATAAGATCTGTAACAAAAAATTAAAAAAAAACTGCTCAAAACAAATAATCCATTACAAAACATTGACCACATGCCCAAGAAATAAGATATAATGTTTTGCGAGTTTTAATACATGTGTTAATGTTTGGGCTGTGATCTTAAAAGTCTTTTCCAACCTAAGTGATTCTATGGAAGGAGACCTTCAGGGAGGTCTCTCCAAAGGGAAAGTTTAAAAGCTGCAGGCAAACAAACAGAAAATACTCTGTAATGGCATTTTATGAAATAAGAGCACCAAGCTACAAAGAAACAACTTTCAGAAGGTCTTTTTTGACCGTACTTCCAAATGCCAAAGAACAGCAGTTTTCAGATATGTTCTCAGTGTCAGATTATATTTTTTCTATTGTTATGACAAATTACAAGTTTCAATTAAGATTAAGGACTCAAACACATTCACACCACAAATGTGGAATAAAAGAATGTCTCTGAATGAGGTTATTAGCCTTCCTAGACTAGAAAACTCCTGATAAATTTTTGGCTCCCCTCCTGAACAGAATCCTCTGAGTGTTCCTTGCTAACATAATGAAGCACCTCTAGTTCGACACATGACATCTACAATTGGTGAGAAACATTGCAGGAGGACAACAGCTGCTTGGCAAACATCCTGATCTGAACGCCATACCAACATGTACCAAAGACAATTTTCCAGAACCACACTGGCTTGCCCTCAATATACCCAAATAAAGTGGAGATTAGCCTGGACATTTCAGGTTTGCTACTTTTTATCAAGTGCAAGATAAGCAGAATTCTGCCAGCTGCTTAGCTAACGCACAGACAATTTGATAAATATCAGTGAATGCTTTACTTCTCCATTTCCTGCATATTTCTCTTCAGAGGGATCCTGGGAAGATGCAAGCCATAGCATTGCAAAGCTCCTAATAGTGTGGTATTTACTTGGACAGATTTTGCAGTCTCTTTCAAGTGTGCTATATATAGCTGATTATTTTGCTTTCTAGACTAGAAAAGGAAAATCACAGCTGACACAGATTTCTTCTCAGCAGTCGCCTGTAAGCCCTGGCTGCAGGTCTCCTCCCACAGCACAGAACAAACAGCAGAGCCCTGCGGTTGCAGGTGCTTTGAGTGTACACTGGACATCTACTTGTGTTGTTTTCTGTCCCAGAATTAAGCACAGATAATAAAAGGGAAATGTTCGAAACATCAATGCTTCAGGTCAGTTACCTATGTATCATATTTGCAATTTAATCCAGCCATCAAACAGATTCCACAGAGCATATCATATTAGCCATTGGGCTTAATGTATTCTGGAATCAAAGTTAATGCTGCATATCCAATTTATATACACAAGCTTTTTTTTTCCCTTTTTTTTTTTCCCTTAAGACCAAAGAAAACCAATTGACAGCCTTTCACAGTTATGTCACTTCGATGGTGCTGAGCCAGAACCCCCATGTGAGGCACCCTTACATAATTTATTCCGGTCATTTTTGTTTGGAATAGGAGAAAGGAAATATTTTAAAGATTCCACCTCAAAGACAAAGCAGATTTCCCTTTTTTAACCTTTTAAAAATGCTTTTAATAAATAAAAAGAAAGTTGATGATACCACAATCTACCCAATATACTTTATCCTTTTAACTTTCAATAATCTCCTTATACAGCTCTGTTTTTCAAGGTGAGAAAATGTTAGGAGCTCTCCATCAGTAGCATATGGTGCATTAAACAAATTTGTTCATGTCACACTGAAAGAAATGGTGCTAAAAGAACATCATGACTGCAATTCCATAAACTCATGCAGTAGGAAAGTCTGAATTACACAGTTTAAATCTGCCCTTTTGTATATAATAATGTTGTTTATCACAATACTTTGGAACAGAGTCTTTTTTCCATAAGATCCAATAGTAATTAGGGGATGCCTCGTCCAATCGCCATTCCTTCACTCTATTTTTGGCCCTGTTCTTTCTTTTCATCTGTTGTTTTTTGTCGGGGTTTTTTTCCTAACAAAGTGCCTTTGTCCAGTGTCAGAGCTGTTATTGCTCCTCACCCAGTCCATGTGTGCCTGCTCCCTCCTTACCCACCACTGACCCAGAATGCCCAGGCCACCCTCCCTCTCCTGGGCAGTTCTCCTCTGCCACTTCCACCCATCAAAGGATGGCAAAATCGGGTCTACAACTGTAGGGTTTTTTAAGGATATTTCATTTATGCAAAATAGAAGAACTAGACAGGGAAGATGCTCAAACCTTCAGCAATCCATGTGTGACACAGTGAGGCAATGCTGTTCCTATCAAAGCCCAGCACTTTCTGTAACTTAACACTGAATAGGTACACCACAAATATAAACAGCATCAGAAAAAAAATCTGACAGGAAATACGCTAACAGCAAAGGTCACCAGCAGCTGAAGCAATATGGCAAGAGAGACAGACAGCTACTGCACCCATCTGTGGGCTGGGGTGAGAAGGTGACACACCACACAGCCACTGCACACTCCACAGTGGAGCACCTACGTAACGTCACAGAATCCCAGAATGTTTGGGGTAGGAAGGGACCTTGAAGATCATCTCAGTCCATCCCTCTGCATCTCTCTTCACATGGGAAAATCAGTGCCTCATTCTAGGACCATGCTCAGAGTGTGATCCTGCAAACTGGCACACCTTCATGCTTTTGCCTTGGAAGACATATATACTTGCAAATGCAGCTCCATCTGCTATTAGTTAGCAAAGAAACAGACTTGGGTTGTTAACTCTTCTCCCTACCATCACAAACCTTAAGCTGTAATAAAATAAGAGGTATAGAGCTCATAAGAATTTCTCCATAGACTTATAACTTGGAATAAATATTTTAAACTGGACAGAAGTCTGAGATTTATTCCCTGGACATTGCATGTTTGCAAAAGAGAGTAAATGACCTACTTACTGGATTTTTTTGAAGCAGCTGGGGGCAGTGATGTTAGTCTAGAGTGTTTGAGTTAAAAAAAAAAATGAGAACCAAATGAAAATCCTGTCCTGTAGCACCTGATTAACACTTATTTTCAGACTATACTTCTCAGAGAACTAAAGGGAAAATATAGGGCTATCCCCAGGCTTTTCCATGGCTTTTTTCTGCGCATTTTAATTTTCAAGATGTCAGTTTTCCAGAAGCTGTTAAACCTTGAGTTCTAACCCAAAGTAAACAAATAAATACACAAATACATGAAGGTTTTAATGAAAACCCTTTTGGGACATGCCCTACATAGCTGAGAGAGGCCAAGAGTTTATACATATTTAGCTGAGTTACTCTAAAATCTCCTTGAGTAGAGAGATGCAATGCTAGCCTGAGCACTGGGGAGGCTCATGGCCATGGCACAGGAGTCAGAATGCAGCAGGCTGGTTCCAAGGAGCAACCAAAGCATCATGGCCATGACAGGAGGAGGAGGGAAGCAAAGAGGTAAGACATGGGAACACTTGTTGGATGGACAAAGAAAATCAGACAATAACAATAATTGTGTGGAACAATTAGATGTTTACAAAGCAAAAGAAGTTGAAAGACTAACCCTGAAGAGAGAAGGTATGAAATTAATTCTCAGGACCCTGGCTATATGCTTATCAAACCAAATACAAATGTTCAAATGACAACTCAGCACTCGTGCAATCTTTTTAAGTCTTCCAACTATTAAGAAAATACATAAAGGGAACAAAAGTGGATTGCCTATAGTTTTCTTTATATGGAAAATCCCGCCAGGCAAGCAAAAGCCACATAACTCCTATTCCATAAAATACTTCATAATAATAGAACTAGTGAATATTCTCATTAACATCAACAAGCTATAACTCAGATGGCCTAAAAATCTAACAGCAACTCAATCCTCATGAGGGATTTCTTGCTTCCTCATACCAGGCCACTGTTTCTGATTATTTTAATTGGTTACTACTGGCAATACTGTATTTAAGAAAATTAGGCAATAAATTATATAGCTAATCATGTGGTCACAGGAATCATATAAACGTCATATAACTGTGTCTAGGAAACTGCCTGCTGCTCTGCTGGGAACTTAAGTAGAAAATGAACAAAATCTGTCACCAGGCCAGTGAATGTTGGTGTTATTTTACCATTGATGCCTAGTTTAGCTCGATGCCCCCCAGGCAGGCACAACCTGCTGAGATGCCAGCACATGGCAGGGTTAGTTCAGAAACAGAGACAGCAGAGCCAACGAAGCAACCCAGGTCAGGAAAGACCCCACTGCTGGACCCCTGGGGCAATGAGGAAGGAGGGAGGATCTGAGACCTCTTGTCCCAACACTTCCAACCTCTTTCTCTCCAGGACTCATACTAAACAGGCAAGCCAGAGTCTCACCAAATCTCCATCTGCTTACCAGTTGACCTTCCAGGGCTCATTAACTCTAATAACACAATAAGTCAACAAAGCAGAAAATATTTTATTTGTGGGTATTAATTTTGATTAACAGGATCACATCTCTGCCACAGGGCAGAACTCCCTTCCCACCCTACCCTAAGATGGAGCTCTTTTAAGGAACTGTGCAGAAAAAAAAAAGAAAATTCATCAAGTGTGTTGGGCCCTATTCTCCCTGCCCCCAGCTTCCTCTTCTCACTCCTAATTTCTCTCAAGACACTGAAAAGGCTCATTGAAAATACAGCTGAGTGGGTGATATAGTATATTCAGGTTTGGTTCACATGAGATTTGACTGGGTCAAAAGATTTCTTCAGTAAATTTTCATTTCCCTTGGAGTGAGAGATACATACTAATGGGGAACTCCCGGTGTTTTTAAGATGAGAGATATTCACATTAACATTATTCCTTCTATTTTTGATGTACTCTTTCCACTGAGATGCTGCAGGGAACTGAGGAAAGAAAATGCTGTTTAAAAACAGGGTAAAATTTTTCCATCAAAGAAACACAGAGTAACTCCTGAGAAAAAAAGCAGCCTTCTTCAGCACTTCCTCTACTGCAGACTGAACTGATCCTCAGCCATGTCAGTTGTCAGGGGATAGCTCCTTTAGTTACATATTAATAACCTGAAGGCTGATCTGGCTGTACTTTAACAATTTCTAGCTAAAACTTTAACAGCAAAGTTTGCCAGCATGTTCTGTGATGTGTAACTTAAATTTGCATTGCTCCACAGAAATAGGTCAATAATTTATTTGTTTCTAATTAGGCTATTAAATTGATAAACAATATGTCAACAAAACTTTTTACTTGAAATATGTCTACGAGGCAACATTATTTTAGCCATTCTAGTCTGGTGTGAGCTCAAAGTAACTGAACTTTGGTATTTCCAACCAGGTCCAAAGCCAAGACACTCAGAAAACAGAAACATGAGTTGAGATTATGAGAACAATCACTGCCAAAATGATGCCTCCTGTAAACAGAGAGCACCTCTAATTCTTGGGTTTGTTACCCTCCAATGGTACATGCCATAGTCAATAGCTACTGATTTATCTTCTGATTATCGAATCCTAGAATCGTTTAGGATGGACAAGACCTTGAATACCAAACTTTCACTGAGCACTGCCAAGGCCACTGCTAATCATGTTCTCTAGTGCCATATCTGCAAGCCTTTTGAACAGTTCCTTAATTCTGCCAAAAGGAGTAACCAGCTAAAGCTAATTCCACTTCTAAATATTAAAGCATTGTCCAAAGTGGATACGCTGCAGAACACTCCAGGCTTTGCCATGGCTCTTTCCTCCCTGAGCAGAGAGCTGTGTGCAATTTTTATTCATGCTAAAACCAGCACTAAGATATGGAGTAAATAGGCACAAATTCCAACCACTTATTCCTCAAATTCAGCAAATCTCATTCTGCTGTTTCTTTGGCCACTAACATGAGAGATACAGAACATTTTCTATATTAATTTGTAATTATTTCATTTATTATAAATTAAATATTATATTAAAAACCCACATCTTTACAATTTTTATGGTGATCACGTTATTGGAAATTTATGGATGTATGAGTATTAATTTCAGAATTATATATAAAGTATATCTACATGAAAACCATAATGTAACTATTTTGCAAGCATAAAGAGACACATCTCTTCCCTTCTGCTATCCTTAACTCCAAGAAGTTCACAACCCTAAGAACTCTCACAAGGAAGAAAAATTGAAGTGATAAACATGACTATAAAGTGAGCAAGGTCGCGTTAAAAAAATCCAGAACAACAAAAGCCTTGGAGATATTAATAATGCACAGCTAATACCAAAATTCAAAGGCTTGTCAGAAGCCAGGCAAACCCATGTTAATTTTGCAGATAATAAAAAGAGAACAACAGCGGGCTTGTTTGTAGTGACAATAAACCCATAAAATAGCAACACACAAAATAAAAAGATAGAGCATAAGAAAATGTAAGCAGATTAACAACATTTCCAATTGTAAAAATGAGGAGTTTTTATACAATGCCACTAGATACTATCTAATACTGCTGAGTGGAGCATCAACAAAGCAGAGAAAAGGACTCAGGGCAGAGAAAAGGCTATAGTGGGTAAATCATGCAAGCCCTCCTGATAGCTGCACCTCTGTGCTTTCCACAGGGTGAATGTGTTAGAGTGAGACAAAGAGATGAACTCAATCCCCTCCTCTGCAACTCTGGGAAAATCTGAGGAGCAAAACTTATAAAGCATTGTTCTTCCACACAGAAACAAGATATACTATGTGTGAGAAGATGGTTACTCAACTAAGATCAGGCTGGAAGCCTGGACTCAAATCTCCCACATCCCTGACAAAAGAACTCAGCAGGTTAAGCTTTCTCAAGCCCCATTGGAATGACCTTATAGTGAACTAGGGCTCTATTACTTTTCTTCCCCTTGTTTTTATAAATGTTTTACACTGCTGAGTTGAGGTAGCCAATAACACACAGTCTTACAGAGTTAATAATAGATATCCGTCCTCAGAATATGCTTTTCTAGTTTTTAATTAACACTCACAATACTGAATCATGTGAACCAAACAATATGGTGCAATGGGAATTCAAGGCTACCTGTGTTACTCACAGGCAGTCTTAATGCTGGGTCTACTCCGCCTTTCAGACCTAATCTTTAAGTGGTGCATTGCTATGAATCCCTCAGGGTAGGTGCTCTCAGCTCCAAAATCATTAGAAACTGCTGGGTTGTAATTCAATGCCTTGTCTCTCTACTTACTGGATACGTGCCAGTGCACAAACTATATTGACAGGTGAAATAAACAGCAGTCAGGAGCTTAAATAACTTCAAAAACCCAACTCAAGCACCACAGCAAGATGCTTTATCATACACTGAGATAGGGAGCTCTAATAGAAAGAATAGAAAGGCACATTTATTAAATTAGCTTTTCAATTTCTTCATTTATCTAACAGAAGTGTAAAGACTGAATACCAAAAAGCAATTTTATATCTGTTTGATACACTCGTATTGGAGCACATACTAAAACATGATGTCATCATGAATACAAATAATGTCCAGCAGAGCATGTTGTGGTGTAGTCAGAGTTGATATTCTTCAATCTAGTTATTCCATGTTGGTTTTAACATATCTGTTTTTCTCAGCTGTCAAACGGGCTTAATTTTCATATATTGGCCTGTGCTACAGTTCCACATTAAAACAAATTATGAGCTCCCTGACCTGAGATTTGCTTTTCTCCAGTTAGCTCATGGCACAGCTCAGTGTAGAGTGGAAAGTGTGCCATTAAAATCCAGTGAAACTGAGCAAAGCTAAATGCTCTGTGCTAAATGAATTTTTCCCAGGGTGGACAGTCTGCTTAACATATCAGATTTTTTTCCTACTGACATTCAAAAGTGTCATATTGTTTTGTTCTTCAGGCACCTGAAAAGCTCACAAGGTGGGCAGGTAGAGGTAAACCATAATGTTCTAAGTAGACTCTCCCAAATACACAATTTTTTGGTCTCTATTCCCATTTCAATACATACACTCACTGACTGGACACACCAGGTTTTTTTAAAAACCCACATCTCTGCTAAAGTGATAACATGGTAATGCCACCTTCAATTAATTTGTATTTTAGGTAATTCAGGACAAATCTACACTGCATTTAAAGATTGCTTCAAGTCTGCTCACCAAACTGCTGGAAAATGGTGATACACAATGAATTAGTCACCCAAAGTTATTTCTAGTCCTTAGTTTTCTGCACAAACAAAACCCAGAAATGTCTTTAAGCAGCTCCCCCATACCCTTACAACAGCCCTGGTGGCAGGCTGCTGCTATAGGATTAAAGGAAGGATCTGCTTCATACTCCAAATGGTTTGCCACTGCTGTTTTGACAATAGAAAGGGACTAGAAAGTTTTTGCAAAAAAGGACATCATAGGAACAAAGCGGCACAAATATCACAATAAACAATTTCCTTAAGTTCCTTTATAATCTATAAATGGTTGTAGTTTCTGTAACATGGGACTCTGATGCAGCACATTTTACGAACACAGAATACTGTTTGTAAAAAACAAAGTTTCAATAGAATTACTTGCTTGAGCAAAAGCTGTTGAATATGATCATCTAAAACCACCTAAGCCTCTAAGGTCAGCGGCTTCACACTGGTGAAACCTCCTGCTAATTATATTACCCCAGGCATATTTGACTTACGCACCTTACCAACATAACATCACTTACATGGAGATTAAAAAGTATTTTTAATAATCTCTCCAGGTGGAAGTATGCTACTGAATATAATACAGGTTTTTTATACAACCTAAAAGTTTGAAATAAGTGCTACTTCCAGAAAATAGCAAAGAGCTGTAAATAGTTTAGAACTCCTCCTACTGAGTAGCTCCTTATCCACAGTAATTTGCAGTGTGACGATGAAATGAAAGAAAAGCATAAGAGGAAATCCATATCATAAAATACCAAAGCAAATGTTAGTTAAAAGATCATAAAGTGACAGCATTATCTCACACAGAGAACAAAGATGAAAACACAACCAGACCAAACTGAAATAGAAACTCTTTCAATTTTTCTATCAAGCATTCAAGTGATAAAAAGTTCAGGGTAGGTCTCTGAAATGGGTTTTTAATCGCTTGCTTATTTTATTCCTCCTTTAATGGTATAATTATTCTCCACATCACGAGTGAAAAAGCAGAGACCTGTCAGAGCCCTGTTCATAAGCAATCTTGCAGGACCAGATATGAACATAAAAGAGCCTGGAACACAGCAAGTGTCAAGAGGACACAAGCTGCGGGGCTGATTAGCTATTTTGAGTCTATATCGAGAGGATCTGATCCATTAGCACAAGGAGATTAGAAATCACTCTGCTACAGCTGTGGCTGTATACCCCCTCTTTTTTTTTTACATTATTATTTTTAAACTTCAGGTTAAGTTCTAGCTGATCCCCAAGTCATCAGCAGCAAGTGAAATGGCAAAGCAATAAAACCAGAATTGTTCTAATAACACAAGAACATACGGAGAAACCACCAGAGTTACAGACCCCTTAGTCCAGTTACAAATTAAGAAAACCAACAAAGCCAATCCAAACAACAATGCTCAGGAGTTATTGCATTTAGGTTTCAGCATCAGGAGAAATATTATTTATGCAAAATTAATAAGGAACGTGGTCTCTCTGTGAAATGCTACAAGGGAATTTCTTTTGTGTTGCTGATGTAATGGAATATTTATGAGCACTGGGAATCAGGGCAGGCAGAATTACGACGAAGAGAGGTCACAGGGGGTAGGCTTGCAAGGTTACATCAGTTGGGTTTTTCTTTGTTTTTTACTGAATTTGTGCAACATGCCTCTTCACAGGTATTTTTATTCTCCTGAACAAAAAAACCAAAAACAAAACAAAAAAAAAACTAAAAAAAAAATAAAAAGAAAAGGCACTGTTGTGAATTTGTCTGGATGTGACCTGGATATATTGCACTGCAATAGCCATTTTTATCTATTTTTTATAATTATGTCCATTTGCACCAGTTTCCCAACACACACACGAAGACCCCACTGATACAATGAATCATGGTTTTAACCACAAAACTTCTTGAAGCTAAAAATCAAAACTAAAGAACAAGAAAGGGATCCTATTGAGCCAGGCACACTGAAAAGGTGGATAGACACAACAGTCGTCACTACAAGAGCAATGTTTTAATGCTCTTTTTGATTCCATGTACAGTTACCAAAAATTTTAAAGCAGCAACCAAAGCAAGAAATCTCCTCTCAGATCCAATTTGCAGCGCATTAAAATATATACCTTCATAGAACACAAAAATGCCTTGACCTTCAGCAATGTTTCAATGTTTTGTTCATAGACTGGGGCAGAATCCTTTTACTACCTAATTGGTGAGAAGATAGTTTACAGTTCCACAGGAACATACATGCATCTTCTCTTGTTTTCCTTTGTGTCCATACAAACGACCCAATTTAGCAGGCCACTGAGGGAATCTGTCCAGATGGGCAAAGTTCATGAAAATATTCATAAGAGGAAAGGTATGTCATTATTGCCAGGCTCTGCCGACTGCATTGTAATTAGAAAGATCCCTCTTTTCTAGCAGATGGGTCTCCTGGCCTCTTTCCAGTCTATGTTTCATGTTGTCTATTGTGGCAAACCAAACTGTGAAGGAAAGAACTACAATAGAGTGTTTCCTAGTCTACCCTTGGACAGAACCAACTCTCATATGTGAGTACAATTTTTTAATCAGTTTTAAATAAGAGGCACAAAGACTCAGTAAATTGCTAGCTGCCTATAGGAGTACCCAAACAAGGATAGCTGGATTCAGCAATGTAGAGACAGGGCTGTTACTCCATGACAAGCTGGTGAACTCTTTCTAATTCCTCCAAGACAAGGAACTGTCATAAGAAATCCGTGTACAAACACAGCCTTTGTCAGCAGCCCTAGCAGGAAGATCAGACAAGAGCTGAAGGGCCTGTTCACTTCTCTAACAGCTTTGGCAAGTCAAAGCCAGCCTGGAAGCTTGTACCAGAGCTATCTGCTGTCCCTGTAAACAGAAACCTCCCAGGCTGTTCAGTTTAGCTTATCACAGGCATTTTGTCCCAGCCCCACCAAACAAACTAAATGGAAAAGACACTGGTTCCATTCTGGCTGGAGAGTAGCTAAGTAATGAAATGCAATCACAGCGCCTGTGGAGCAATGGCTAAGAAGGAAGGATACCATACCAACATACAGGAAGCACAGCACGTTTTTAGGAACGTAACAGCAGGCACAGTAGAGGCAGTATCATAAAGCTTTGTGTGCTGTTTGAGCAGCATTTCCCCAGTGAGTTCTGACAAGAACCAAACCCTGCATGAAAACACGGCTCCAAGTCCAGAGCTGTGCGCTGCTCGGTGTCTGCAGCGAGCAGGGCCTGTCAATTAACAGGAACTGTGGAGCTGATCCCAGAGACGGGGATCCGGCTGCCGGAGCTCCCCGGAGCCCGTCAGGCTCATTTTACACAGCCTATTAGAACACCTATTAGACGGTGTTGGTTTTCCCTCACTGTTACAGCTGAGCAAGTAATGAGAAAAATTATATGCTAACATGCCCATAACTTCTGTATGATTCTGCTCCAACTGCGTTCCCACGTTTGCTGTTTGATTATCGTGAACTCTCGACATTTTAAGGGAGGAGTTAGCTCTCAGCATCCTCTCAGGACCACATAGCAAATCTCACTACGAACAGCAATTTTCATGGGAGGAGGGAGGATTATTACGCACAAAATTATGATAAATAACAAACAAGTTTCTTAAAATTGCAAACTGTTTGCAGACAATCTGCAATCAAGAAAGAAGGCTCAGTCATCAAGCAAATTGTTACTGGAAATTGTCTTCCTCAGCTATAATCACTCACACACGCTGAGCACTTAAAAACAGAGGTATGAGAGTCCTAGCACCAATTCCTGTTTTCATCTGCTTGTCCCAAAATGTATATTTAATTTAGGAACTTTGTATGTGGAATGAGTACCACAAAACATGCAATCTCAAGTGATGAACTTCAGCTCTAACAAAGCACACACCCACTAAAGGCTCAGGCCTGTCACACTTACTTGGATTCTGCCAGAGTTTCCACTAACACATCTACTACCTATGAGACTCCTACTCCCCCCCTTGGAAGCTGGAAAAAAGCTTCTGGAATGATTTTGGAGGGAGATCAGTCATTTTGGCAGAATCGCTTCTGTCTGGCATGTAATTAGTTTACTTGGGGAAAATCATTTGCTCCCTATTCGCCCACAAGCTCTTCTGTGTGCACAGAGTATCCTGAGAGGAAAGATAGCTGGAGGTTAAAATTAGCAAGGAACGCAGATGCCATTGTCTCCTCTCATTACCTCCTCCCACAGCGCATGTCTCGCATCCAAACCGAGAGGGGCTGGAAAACACAAATCTAAAGCAAAAAGAAAAAAAGAAGAACATAACAAAAATAACCCCTCTTCAAAACAACAGACACATCAGACTTTTCTGGTCAGCGACAACTCAGCAGATAATTTTCCAAGCAGTAATAACAGTATGTGGTTTCATTAGCATCTTAGGGTTGTACTTGCTTGCCATTGCCTCACATCAGGATTAGATTCCATTATCTCAAGACAAAAAAATCAGGAGTATATGACAATTAACACTTCAAATGACTTGAAAGAAAACAAGGAATCTTCTGAATAGTCTGTTTCTAGGATGACATGCTGTAAACAAGAACGTCAGCACTGACTTCAGCTCAGCTGCCACAGAAAAAAGAGGGTCTGTTTTTCTTTTTGGCAAATATTGATCACTGTGGAAACGATCTCATATATTTGAGATACACTTACACCTTTCAAAAATATAATTAAGGCCAAAAAATCATTCCTATGGCCACATGTTCAAATGCCTTTCAGAGCTCTACATCTAGCCTGACAAAACAGTGAATTACATTGATGAATCCTAGCACCTTGAAAAATATTTCTCCTCAAAGGATCCTCTCTGTGCATCCAGAGAGCAAACAATATCTGGGCTTAGGACATTGCTCTTTGCTGTGGGCAAATCTTATCCATGTAAAACATGACCAGTGAAACACTTCTGAATGAAAACAAAACGATGCACTGATCCATAAGTTGCAGTCATGTCAGGCCATTTGTTATTGAGAAAGTGGGAAAAAATATACATACTCAAATTTTAGATTTGTGTGTATGTATAGAGAGAAAAAGATTGGCATTACTGCTGTGGTGAAACCAATTCTAGCACATTAAAGTTCTTGTATTTTTACCCAATATGA
This sequence comes from Polioptila caerulea, assembly GCA_013397295.1. NCBI lineage: Eukaryota > Metazoa > Chordata > Aves > Passeriformes > Certhiidae > Polioptila > Polioptila caerulea. The sequence goes on from VYXF01008403.1 coordinate 910,446, forward strand.
TAATTCTATACAGACCTGGTAACTGGACTGGTTGGCAGGCAGCTTTTAACATCAATAAAGTTTCTAAAATGTGTCAGGAGCCTTAATAGTGCAAAATACTATGAGTAAATTAATCCTTCTATCAATTGGCTGACAGCAACACAAAGGGTCAGGATTTATACACACAAAAAGACTCATCTCGAGAAATGACTCAGCCGTCTCCTGCTCCCAACCAGAAACCAAGAAAAATGAGGCCTACATTGCCCTCAAATAACCCAAATAAGCAGACCTTTGCTTACACAGAAGGACTTGAAACACTACCAAAGGTAAAGAGAAGAAAAAAATCTTTATTAATTTTCCTCTAATAAAGATATGAAAGCAAGCAAGCAAGCTCCTGATCACAAGGTCTACCCAGAAATTCATAAGCGTTCAATAACATAATCCCTATTAAAAAATTATAAAGAGGTGGTTTGCTAATATAAGTATTTCATTAAAATTTAATTAATTACAAATTAACATAAGATGTTCTGCACTTCTACAAGCCTCTGGTATCTTCAATCAAATAAATACATGGAGAAATCCATTCAAATCCAACAGTACTGCCTATTCATAATTTAAAAAGCAAGGGAAAGATGCCGTTCTTGGATGGCATCGCTTCATACCACAAAGTTGTTTAACACAGTGTCACTGGTCACATAGATGCAGGGAACTTCACTGGCTCTTGGGTTATCACAAATTTACTACCAACTTATACAGAGTGGGACCAGACCCCATATCTTTTGTGGAAAAGGCTCCACAGGACAATGAAAACCATCATCTCACTAGATTCCTTCTGACTATTTGAGTGATGGTGCAGAAAAAAAGAAATGGGAAGCCAAGGACTTCTCAGAAAACAATGTTCCTGGCTTACACAACTGAAGTTTTCATGTAAGGAACAACTCCAAAATCATTAAAAATTCAGTTACTGGAATGAAAAGTCCAGCAATTTTCAATTCCAAAAATTGACGCTGCTAAGAAAGAACAGCAGGGGGTTTAGCCAATAAAGAAAGAGCAATAATACAATTAAGGATAAAACGCTTCCTTTTTAATTAAAGACTAGAACTGAACAGAAATTGAAAAGCAAAGATATGTTGGGATTATGATCCCTGCAACTATGTATAGCTAAACAGCAAGCTCTGAATTGAGCTCCTGCAGCCTCAAAGGGCCATTCCTCAACTGGCTGGGGTTTAATGCAGTAAAGGGATTCCAGAGGCATTAGTATCGATGAGGAGAGGAGGTCATAAAGGATGTGCTCTCTATGAGTAAAAAGGGTAATGAAATTATGCAGCTCCTTTCTTCCCCTGCCCTCAGCAAATCCTGCAGACTCATTATCAATGCTTTTGACAGCTGGGAATCCATCCAGGGCTTAGAATGCTGTGCTAGAACATCCCACCCCTGTGGCTGAAGAGACACTGGATCTATACAATAGCAAACACTGACTTATTTCAAACAGAGGCTAATACTGGCCATTAGCTGTGGTATCTGAACCTCTGGAAAGTATGCCAGATTCACAGCTATAGACAAGGAATGACCACTGGGACACTCTAAAAAGATAAGCACTTGTACACAGCCCCATTACGCACAGGGTCTCCTAATGGATTTCTCTACCTGCCCAGAAGAGCATGCAACATGATTTTCCACCCTGCCAATCAACACAGGAGTCACATCTGTGAAACTAGGGAGCCATTTCCTTGACCTTCCCTCATACAGAATGCAAAGAGTGCTTGTACTAAAACATTAGGGAATAGTTTTGTGCTCTAACAGCTGATGGCAGCTGAGTTGCTGTGGTCACTTTCCTGCTGACCTTCTTTCATTCATTAACCATAGTGCACATTTCCCAAAGACACAGATTAAATTGGAAGTTTACTGTATGTCACTGCAACAAAGACATGTGCTTAACCAGGAAGCACTGACCCTCACTTGAGGAAATATTTTAACATTTGGGAAGAGAGTCCAATACCTAGATATCATAGTAGATCTTAAATTATTCCAAAGCATAAATTATACTCATTGCCTTTTATTTAAGGATATGGTACATAGTTATCCCAGGGACCTTCAACTCCCATCATAATGCATTGGCAAGTCGACAAATCTTGGTCAATATTTCCTTACTCATTCTTCCTTTCTTTATTTTCTCCTGTCTTGCCTCATTCTTCCTCACCCCATTCCTGCCTTTTCCCTCCTCCGTTTCTGGTGTTACTGTCTTTTCCTTGATTCATCCAATTCCCAGTTACATGCTCCCAAGTCAAACGCAGTTCTAATGCATCTATCTACTTTTCACAGCTTGTTTTGCCAAAACATGATCAAAGGGAGTCTTACTCCATTTACAAATAGCTCCAGAAAAGTTAAGCACCAGAGGAGATTCAAGGATACAGCCTTGGTCATTTACCTCCTGACACAGCCATGAGTTGATGAGGAGTCCAGTGTACACATGAGAGCACAAGCTGCAGTTCAAACCCATCCACTGCCAGAGCTTCCCACATCAGACACGTGCAGTCCTTTAAAGATTTCTGGCAGTATTTGTTATCAGCAGCAGGAGACATTCCACTATTTCCACTGAAGGGAAACGTTACCCCAATGCTCACTGAAATAAAACTTGGACAAACAGTGAAAATTGGCTCAATTTTAGCACTGGCTCATCCAAAAACTCCAGAGAGATGTTTGATTCTGCAGCTGATACATAAGAGCTTTGTCCCTCACTTCATGAGGACCTTCATTCAACCTTACAGGATGCTATCCCTGACCAGTGTTCTGAGGACATTTCTGTTCTGTTGGACAGACTAGAAGTTAACATTATTAGCCAAACTGAGAAAAAACCCCATCTTTTCCAAGCCACAGTGCAAGAGCATCATCCAGTGTAAGCCAGCACAGGAAGTAACACATGTGACTACTGCTGGCACAGTTCTTGGGGTAGAGAGTGCCCTGAAGGAAATCAGAGGGAAGTCAGAGCTATACACAGAGCTCCAGGCAGACTTTCCATGCAGCTCAAATCTATCTGAACATCAACAGTGATGAATTTGATCTCAGCAGGCAGTCTGAACATTCTTCCTCAGTTTTAACCCTGGGAATCTGAGAAAAAACTGGATTAAGACACTCAGCCTCAAGTCCCAGGGAAGTTCAGGCCCTGAACTTGCTAAATCCTCTAGTTGTCTGCCTTTTCCTTCACTGCCTTCCCAAAGAGACTCAGGAGATGTCACCCAACCACATGCCTGTTTCTTTTAGATCCTGACTCCTCAGGGTTAAATACCAGGACACTGCGCAGCCAGCTCCTAACTCCACATCCCACTATAAGCAACCATCTTGTTCTGCAGATCACAGACACTTCTTTAGCAAAAACAGACCATGCCCTCATCTGACCTTTGATTTTCTGTGCACAAAAATGCAGCTGGGATTGAGCCTCTATGAGATAAAGAGGGAAAAAACCATCCCTGCCAGTTCCTTAGGGGAGAAAGACAGTAGAATCCAGTTCTGTGCATCTGTACAGCAAATTCAATACAAAATAATGTCCCACACATTGAGACAAACAAGTCACATGCAGATTTTCTAAACCTCATCTGGCACTCAGGTTCCCAGAAACAAGGCACCAAAAGTTCACCAGTATTTCTTCTACCTCCTCTACTTCCTAGACAAAAACTTCTTCCCAAAACAGTTTGTAGAATTTCATTTTATATAGGTTTGTCTTTTTTCATATGATGCAAAAAGATTCTGTAACCTGAAATCCCCATTTGTTCTGCCTAGATAATCACAGGGAAGTTTTTCAGAAACACTCAGAAATGCCTTGTGGAAGTGCCCAAGCAGACAATCAAAGACAGGAGGCCTCAATGCAGTTTTCTGACAACTTGGATGAAACAATTTGACATGAATGTGCCCACAGAAATCACCAGAACGCACCGAGCAGACAATGATTAACGAACTCTTCTGTTTCTGTTCAATTGCATTGGCTCCCTTAGAACTTAGAGTTACACTAAAACCAAAACATAACAGAGCATTTCAGAGTTTCTGTCCATGGAAGCATTTGACACACCCTGTAGCTCCAGACAGAGACCAAGTTCGATCCTGCTATTTTCTTGCCTAAAAGTCAGACGTTACATCAGAAGCAAAGGTGACCCTCTGACTGTCATGCTCTGGCCCTATTGAAATGCACATTCACGAAGGAAGGTTTAATATGCTCTAACAGAAAATGTCAAAGCTTGATTAAATGTCAAGATATCATTACACTCTGAAACAATCACTCACTGAAAAATAGTTGCAAGCCAGGTCAAATCTTTAAATATATTTATTGATACTACACTGAAAAATAAAAGAAACTTTTCTCCAAAAATAGTACTAAAATACAGATTTTGACAAAAATTGAAAAGACATTTTGTGATTCCCCAGTTACTTTACATTAGCCTCAATATAATTAGCGACTCTTAAGCCTTAGGAAGACCATTTCAAATTTAAGGCCAGATGCTGATGAGGTTGTTATCTATGGAACTATAAATAAAAATAAAGCAACAGAAGTTGACATGCAAGAAATGCCAAACTTACATTTCCCAAGCAGGAAAGCAATGAAAACTAAAACAGGAACTCCTGAAAAAATGCTACTGTCATAGTTTGAAAGCTATTACTATAACCCCAAGAATTGTGTAATCACATAATTAGTGCAAGACAAACGTTATTTCGCACTATTTATAAACACAGGTAAAACACGATGCATTTGGGGACCTGCCATTCTCCCTATATCACACAGTTCCTGCTAGCTGGTTGGATTTATTTCTCCCACAACTCTGACTTGGAATACTTTATCCTTACAAACTGCAGGTGTTGAGCAGACAAAAGGAACCTGCTATTTGTAGCTTCTAAGTAAGAGGGGAAGAAAAAGAAACAAGTGTCCAATGATACAGCTGCTTCCTTCTGTGGATCTCAATCTGTAAAGTTTCAAGGCTGATTCTCTTCCTGCCCAATTCTCCTGGCTAAAATTACCTGTTAGGAACATCATCAAGTTTCCTCTGTTCCCTCTCTATCCTGAATTTTACTAGAGAATGAATATGCCTTTCAGCTATAATTTAAACAGCACACTATTTCCAGTATTTTAAAAAGGACAGAATGTTACTCGTGGTATCACAAGGGAGATGACATTTTCTATTTCTTTCTTCCTGAGTTCCTAATGGAACAGCAGGAGGTAAAATCATTGTTTAGGCCATAGAATAAGTCACAAATGCCAAAAGGGTAAACATTCAGTGGAATGCTTGCCAGAGACCACAAAGTAGAATTCTTCAGACCAAATCAATTCACTTTAAGTAATCAATTCTACTTCTACAACTGCTTCCATTCCTTATTAAAGTGTCCAAAGGCTAAAATTACTCTCAGATTCTGCAATTCACAATGCAATAAATAAATACTGATATAAATAAATAAATAAATAAATACTTCAGTTTGGGATTTGTGAGCTTTTAAGGTAATGGAAATCAGACTGAGTTGCCCTGTGCCAGAGAAAAGGCTTACATCTTGGTTTTCAAAATAATGAAAATTACCATTCATTTTGCTACAGAAGATATTTTCCTTGTCTTATCTAAACAGGGCTTTGCAGTCAGGAATCCAGAAGAGGAAGTGACATTTCCTTTTGGCACAGCTTCCCTCAAAACACTGTAAAATCAAATGTCATCCCTAATGCAAGCTCCTGGGTGGAACACATAACTGCATCTAGAGCACGGTGGGAAGATGGATGAGCAGAAGGTGGCAATAGAGCACCAGATCTAAATCCATATCCATTTTATTCCCAATTAGATGCTTGCCCTCACCACAGCACACACCCTGTGTGTGAGTTGTGTACCTCCACTGAAAACCCAACATGATATAAGTGCAATTTCTTACAGTTGCATCACTCCTGGGTAAAAGCAAATATAAAAAATGTTTCTCCTCAGGCAGGTGACATAGTTACAAGACTTCCATAAGCACCTCAGTGCACTGCCTACATGGCATCTCCCTGCATCTATGGGAAAAATACAGGAAACAGGGGTTTGTATAATTTGTCAATAAAAAAGTTATTATAAACCTGTGTACCTTCTAAAGGTGAAAAGCGAAATTATAAGCACTTATTTTAAAGACAGAGTGGGAAAGTACCATTACATTTTATACAATAATATTCCCCTTCATTTCTAAAAAATCATCTCTTGAGCACTGGTGGAAAGTGTATGGAAAACTTCCTTCTACTCTTTCCAAGATTAAGAATACTTTGGGGTAACACTTCACTGTTAACCAGGTAACCACAGAGAAATCTGGCTCATCTGGAGTTTGTAGTTAAGCTTTAAGTTTCAGTCAGAAAGTGCCATTTCACACAGGTTTGTAGAGACTTCCCAAACACATAACGATTATCTGAAACACTCTTTTCCATTATAAGCATATAGGAGGGATTGAGGAAGGCAGAGACCTCCCTCTTTCGGCCAAAGGGAGGCAAAGCAGGCACACACTGCCTTAACAAGAGTTTTTAAGGCAAATAGGATTGGACTTATGCCCCCGCATTCCTGATGGAGACAAAACAGGATAAAACAATGAGAGGGGAAAAAAAATTTCGCTGGTGTCTCATGTGCAACCTTCCCAAGTTGCCACATGTAACATGACAAGCAAAGACTTCATTCACTGCAGAAAGTAGTTTTTCTCAAGTTTGACATGGCATTATTATTATTATGAAGTTCTGAATAGATTTTCTGGTTTCAAATCTCTTGAAATAAAGATGGTTTTAAACATGAACATGGCAGTCTAACAGATTTGTTTCCTGCCCTGCCTTCCCTTGCTGGAGCCCAGCAGGCAGCAGTACCTGCCCAAGATGCTGCCCACAGCTGGACACCAGCCCCAGCCCTTCAGGGTTTGAAATGGCCCCATCTGCCCCAACAAACCACACAAAATTCAAGCCCACAGAACCATGCTGACTAGCAATTATTTGGGTTGGGGAGCTAATGTTCCAGGTACCTAGAGCTGAAACCCAAGGAGTGAGTCTAAGTCACACATTTATGTATTCCCCCTCGCATGTACACCATGGGTGTTGCTCAAGAGTGGGGTGTGTGAAAGCAGCCTTATGAAAAAGGGGCAGTGGTTGAACTTTCCACCTCAACAATGAACAGAGGAGAGCTGAGAAGCAAAACATGAGGGCAAGTGTGGCTGGCTCAATGAGCAGTGCCCATGGCCAGGACTGGCAGGTCTCCGTGCCCCATCCATCACCTGAGCTGGAAGCCCACATGCAGCAGGCAGACATGAGTCCTCCTCCGTGTCTGTACAGTGAGTGTGAGGTGCTAAGTAACCCTTCCTGGCTGCAGCTCCAAAGGGCTGCGACTGTATCTCGCCCAGCACTGCTGGCTGGGGACCTGGGCCAACACTGAGCTGTAAATACAGCCACAGATTTGGCCACTGCTCACCCACCACTAAAAGGATCCCGGGAACAAACTCCTTGCTCAATCGCTGCACAAGATCAGGTTTTAAAACACCAGAAAAATGAAGCAAATGGAAATAGTCAAGATACCTGATACCCTAAAAATCCTTCCAGACTTAAATATGCCATCAAAAGTTATCCAGGTGGCAAAGAGAACAAAATTGGGATTTCAAATGATTTAACATTCCAGTGCATCATGTGCAGCTGCCTCATGTACCTGAGAGCAATATTTAAAGGAAGATTTTATCAAGTGACCATTTAAATGCCATGATAAAACATACAGAACAAGCAGCAGAGGGAAAACAAATATACAGAAAAGCCATATTAAAGTACTCACATGTTCTGCCAAAATAGTAAAGAAATGTCTCTCAGCAGCTATAATTTCAGGGCTTTTTAGCATAGAAATTGTCTTATAAACACCCTTTCCTCCACTGAGACCAAGGTATTAAAAAAATAAATCACTGCACAATGATCCCCTCAGCAGCAATTAATAAAAGTATTAGTAGACACTCTCTGAATGAGAATTCTGCTTTGCTTAAATACCAATCATTTTTCATTACTGAGCAAAAAGAAGCAACCAAAGTGTAACACAGGAAACAAACTGTTAACTCCATATTGGATACTCTTTTAAAACAATGTTCAAGGGTAAGCTACATAACAGAGCAACCAACACTTAAAATGTCTCAATTATCAGTGTTTTTAAATAACTTTGCTTCACTGCTGCCCCAGCTACAGCTTCCTGACTGGTTCACAGATAAAGAAAATTATTTCAATGCTATTTCTTGCCCTGGCTTGTCGCCTGGCTTAGTGACAACATTACATGGTCCCCACTCTCCAGCAGGCTGGCAGGGGACCATCATCATTCCCATTTAACCTTCATTACAGAACACTGGCCTTTGTCGGAGAAATGCTGCCCTTCAGTCCCATATAAATAACTTTGCTTCCCCTGGAAACAGGGATTTGGGCATGCTTTGGGCTTTAACTGCTTCTTACACGCTCAAACTACATTAACATGGGACTTCAGTTGAGGGAAATGATGAGTAAGGTACAGTTTGTTCTTTGGTGGTTCAAAAGTGAAAGGTACATTAAGCAGCACTCACTAATAAAGCGTTCTCATTTTGCTTAAATAAAGGTACAAAGAACACTTCATTTAAAAGAAAATAAAAAACTAATAATTCCTAACCATTATTTTTTCTTAATTCTTTGCATCCATACCTCTTAGCAAGTTATAAGTGACTGACAGGTCATGAAATTCAAAAATAAGCTTAATTATCAACCACACACCCCCCAAACCTTGGAAAAATACCATTTTCAAGCTGATTTTACCCCAATGATGTAACAGAAAAAACCATAACTAATATATATGCTTGAAGAGAGCAGCTCAGCTTTGAGGGAATATCCCAACAGTTGATAGCATGAGTTTTAAAGGAAGAGTAAGTAATGGAATAATCACTCCAGTACTCAATAGATATCTGGACTTGTATTTTACACAAAGGTACTGTCATTTATGACTCAAATTCAATTCCTGTTATTATACAGATGCCTTTTGGCAGTATTTATTTTAAGAGCAATATAGTACTATGATGTGCCAAATTATTTAAACATCAATTCAGCTCTCTGCATTTTCATAATTCCACCCACTTGCAATTAAAGTAGAAATTGTTTAAAGAACAGCAAAACATTTTCACAGAAGTCCCTGACTAGGGACTAGACAAAGCAAATTCTTACACCAACAGGTGGTACTGCTGTGGTGCAGAGAGCAGCACTTGCAGACTGTCCAGTGATTTACAGTATCAGGCATGTTGCTTCTTATTATAACAAATTTCAAACCCTCTCAGTGCTTGGCATCTACCTCAGGCTGACAGTCTATGCCTATAAAAAAACTGTGCGTGCAGAAGAGCTTATTTTAAGAAAATTCTCATCACCCTTTTGCTGAAAACCTGTAGAATATTCATACTTTGGAGCACAGCCTTAAAAATCTGGCTGCCATATCAGGGATAAATAGGCTTTGTGCTATCTGCAAGAGAATTCACCCAAAACTGAACAAGTCACAAGCCTCTAGAACCACAGCTTACGTTAAGTGTTACAGCATCTGAAAGCCTGGTGCTCCCGAGTACTGTGGGGAGGGAAATAAGGTGGGATATCCTGCTGAGCAGCCCTATCTCACCAAGGACCTACCCAAAGGGAACTGACTCCATGTACTGAGGCCACATCCCCCATTTTTGATGAATTCTCTAAGTTTCTATATTTTAACAAGTTACTTTAAAATCAGGAAGGTACCAAAAAAATAAAATTCATTATCCATGTTTGAAATGAAAGCAACAACATGTAATATCAAAAATAAGAAAATCAAGTACATTAATTTCTTGTGTTATGAAATCAATAGCGGCTTTTTCTGAAAGCTCCTGCATCACTCAGCACAAAAATGGATGGAGCTTCCTATTTTATCTTCCCTTTTTAAACCCAGCTGTGACTACAGTTCTTCATTTCCTGATGGCTTCCTTTGGAAAGCTAATATATTTTACAAATAAAGCCATACTTAGGAGAGCAAGAGAACTGAAATTCAAACAGTCAAGCACTGCCAAGACACAAATGCCTCGTCATTTGGATAAGGATTCCTGGTTTTGGTACATGGTAATCTCTTTTTAAAGTGTTTTGGGTTTGTTCTTGACCATATGCCTGTATTCAAAATAATATTTCAACTGTAGCAATAACGAGTCATATTCTGTAAAATGATTACTTTCCTCTTTAAACCTTGTATTTCCTCTCCCTGAACCTAAGAACACATCCTATATTCTAGGAGAGCAGACTTTGTGTGTCCCAGCCCACTGGCCAGAACAGAGGTGGTGGTAGAAATTTCCCTGGGGGAAGGGTTACCTCAGCTCAAGGAGGGACAAGTCTGTGAAAGAAAAAAACACTGAGGGTTATTAAATCACAGAGACAATATCCAGCTCAGGAAATCCTGAGCCAGAAACAGCTGGAGGCGAGGAGATTATTTAGGGGAAATATCAGATATGCTTGCCCTATTCCTATCCTTCTCCAAGAACCAGGCTGTGGATATTGTTGAGGAGAAAACACTGAGAAACAGACCCTAAGGTCTGATCTTAAAATGCAGCTTTTATGGATGACAAATGTGGCTTGGATCTGAATGTCCAGACAAAGTTAATTTCACTGCAGGTTTTCAGCCCGTCTGAAGAACAAGGCAGGCAACAGTTCAGTAATTAATGGTGTATTTATCATTTCAAGACTATCACCAAAGTAATTTTTAAAACACCATTTAACAAAATAGAAAGAGGATTGAGAATGAAGTGTTTCACAATTTTTTAGCCACGACAGAGCTCAATTTTCAGCCAGACAAACTGGTGTACAATAATGAGAATATATGTAGCAAGTGGCAGCTCCCAGCTAACCTTCCTAATGGGCATGTAAACAAACCTTATTAACATTTTTCTTAACAGGATGATCCTTTCTTCTTCCCCTCCCCTGCAAACATCCCCTATGTTCTGCTGGACAGGACAGGCCTTCCTTGGGAAGTCTCTGCTGTTCTGTTTCTGATACATTTTAGAACACATGTCCAACCTTGGTATTATTTATAGAGGATCCTACATCAGTCTTTTGCTTCAGTATTTTTCCTATTCTTCAGCAAAATTCAGGTTTTCCAGCTGCTGCTACATTTTAAATTTTGGAAGACTAGTGGGTCAGTCCAGAAACCATGAACTGCTTTCCTTGAATAGTTACTAAATGTGGATCCCAGCAGCTCCTTCCACTGCATGTTGCCTCACATTCACCCCCAAGCAATTCCTCCAGTCAGAAGGTGCAGCTGAAGGCTCTCCACAGTTCCATAACCACCAGCCTCAGCTTTACAGCATTCCAAAGGCCCGGCTTAGCAGTTTTGATTTGAATCCACTATTGGTATTTGCCTAAAAATCTCTTCTATAGCAAACTGCAAACAGACTCTAAAGAGTCTGTACCAAATTCCCATCTGAAAAATGGCTGTTTATGTCTAAGGAAAAGAGCTAAAAGTAGCAAAAAGTGTCTATTACCGACCCCAGCAGGGTTTTATCCAAGGGCCTTGAGTTTTTAACTCAGCTACATCAGCTGACTCCCCTCAGAGAATTAAGTTCATTACATTCATTAACATTTGCTAGTCTCAAATCATAAATATGGACTTTGTTTTACTTAACATACACTTTACTTAATATACACTTACCACTCACATGCATATGTACTTATACACACATGCACAGAGATATTTTCTTTTCATTAGAAATGTTTGGGGAGTATACTGATTGCACAGCTTTGATACATGCAGCTTCCTCCCTATCATTTTCTGACCATTTTAGTTAATATAATTATCATTACAGCCGATCATAATTTGTTCTCATGGCTACAAATTCATGAGACAAACTGCTGTGATGCTGCAGTCTGACCAAAACAAGAGCAGACAGCAAAGCAGCCCAACTTTCACCTGCTTCTTCAGCTGAAAGGCTCGAGTACAGAAAGCAAATCATAATCACTTCCTCTACCTTTGGGTTCCCACCTCTGCAACCATGCAGCATTTGCACCAGAGACGTTACAGACATGGGTAGCTGTGAAAACTACAGAGCAGGTTTACAGGGTTTTTTAAATATGCACAATACACGCCAGCCCTTCTCCTCCTTCCCAGAGAAATCTGGACCATGGGTTTTGTAGAAGAGTAAACAGATAGCTTATCTGGACAGTTCATTAAAAGCTTTGCATTCCTAACCTAAGATATATGTGGGGACAAGATTTTGTTACCTCAGCTAGTTCACTTTTCATAGATGAAAGAAATCGGGATATTATCATTTTTTAATTATTACTTCATGCCATTGTAGAAGAGCCTAGGGAAGCAAATGATTTATGAGAACAGATGTATTAACTACATGCCACTGATACTTTAGGAAGGAAAAAAACCCAGGCCTATCCATTACAGCAAAAGAGTGATGAGACTGACCTAGTTTGCCCTCAACTGTGTCTGTGGAAAACTTTCTACCATTAACACTTGTATTCAACACAAATCTCACTTGCAATGGATTTCTCATTGACTCTTGAAATAGAGCCAATGAAACTAATCTTCAGAGAGAGCAGAGCATGCATGAAACACTCAGACCGACACAAGATTAGATGTACATTTTTAAGAGGCACTTAAAGAATGAAGAGTGAAAATTCTGCCGCACACAAACACACTTAGAAGCAGGCACAAGCTCAAAAGGATGACATTCGACACTCCCACATCTTCAGTGGTGTTTGAAACCCTGGCAAGGATGTGTACATTGGCCCATCTTCAACCTCTACCTGTGCCAGAAACAGCACTGGAACATGGATGGAGAAAAGCAAAAGCAACAATATTTTGCATTTATGCCTTATCTGATATTGTCTGAGACATTAAAACCAGGAGAATATTTTTAAAAGCAGCCCTGTAAAGTGGCCAGGCCTAGGTTTTCATCTCTTCTGGCACAACAAAGGAACTGCAAAAGTTGCATTAGAATGAAGTGTTTTCTGAACTTACAAACAGAACGTAAGAAATTTGTCTGGCTGATAAAAACTACCTATTCTCTCACTGGAAAAACAATATCCTTTTGTCTGACATGCTTGTGAAAAAAGAAAACAAATAAGATTTTGGCAGAAAGGCTACTATAGACTAAAAGAATTTGGCAACATGTTGCTCTTTGCAGTCAATACTTCACATGTCAGGTTTTACTTTTTGTCTGAAAAATAAGCTGTGGAAAAGCTCAGGACCCTGTGAGACACTTCCTCCAGACTTAGACTTTGGGGTCTCTTTTAAACAAAGCAAAGCCACTTTGGGATATTTTAGTCTATTTGAAGTGGCTTCTTCTTTCTATTTTTATGCCCAGGGAAAAAGAAAAGGAAAAAAATCCAAATCAGAAGAGAGCAAGCCACCAAAGGACCACATACAATCTGCTTCTTAAACCGTGACTGCTTCAAGCAAGAGCTGCTTTCCACACTCATTTCCTTCCCAGCCACTAAAGTGGAAGCAGTTTTCAAGCATGGCTACACAATCTCTTGGAGCAGGGAATTCCGAGTCACTGTGCATTCAGCCCTTGGCCAGCGCATCCCGCCTCCCACTCCTTCTGGTGGCAGTCTAGCTACAGCCTAGTGCTGGACACTGGAATTATCCTCCCCGCCTTTACGGCCCATTAGCTTCAATTTCTGGTAGAGCAGAGTCTGTCCTCAGTTGGATTTAGCTCAGCTGCTAATTGTCCCAGCATCTGAACGCATTCCATGTGAAAATCAATAGCAAACCTGAAACACTTTTAAGTCTTCATAGAGACTCTGGAATTTCTCCCATTTAGTACTCACAGACCTCAAGAAGACAAAAGGAAAATAACCATGATTTCTCCGTGTTCATTTCGGTTACCATAAAAATGAAGCTTTTCCTTGCTTTTTGTAGTACAGGGGAGATCATGATGGATTAAATTCATCATGAAGATATGAGCCCCTTACAAAGAAATACACAGAGGCAAAAAGCAGTGCAAATGTACCACACACCATTCCACTCTTGTTTTGAAGGAACAGTCTCAAGTCAAAGGGTAATTTATTCATTATGCCCATTTAAATTTTCATGTCCCCTTAGGCTGCCAACAAAAACATCAGTTAATGTGAAATGCAATCCTGCTTTTTTTTTCCCAGATGTAGATATCTGTTCCTTTGAAAATCCAAACAAGCAGACAAGAGCCACAACTTAAAATGATTATACATCTAGAGAGAATTTAAAGATGTGTTTGCACAAACAAGCATTTCTGACACTGATCTCAAAGATGCAGCTTCACTTTTAAGGTACACAAAGAAAATATCCTGAAGCGTTGCATCCATTTTTTTTAAAGCAGGAAAATGTTGTAAAGGTGCAGACACAAGAGCCTTCTGACAGTTCTAGAATGTCCATTGCTCACTGGAAAAAAATCTTAATGCAAGCACACACATCCTCCACTGACAGCCTTTTTCATTACTATGACAATGAATTCATCTAAAGGAAAATGCCACTACCAGAGTGTGGGACACAGTCAAACAGCCGAGAATTCAGAATCAGCTTGGGTTAAACAACAACTCAGGCTCAAGAATATTTGGTAAGCAGATCAACTGTTCAAGGTCTGGAAAAACAAGTTTCCTTTCTTTGGACAACTTCTTTACCTACATGTCACCATTACTTGATGATGATGAATACCAGTCCTTACAAAAATAAAATCACTTTTTAAACACTTACTGGCGTCAATATGAGCAGTATATTGGCAAGCTACAGAATTTGTCAGATGTTTCAAAAACCAAGAAGACACAGCAAACACACAAACTAAATCAAAAGACACAATAAGTATCTCCCAGTCAGCAGATCTATCAGATCTTGCCAGTCTGCTATTATTCACCAAGGTTTTTTGTTCTCCAGTACTAAAAAGGCACAAGAATAATATTAAAAGACTCCTGACAAGTTCTCTCGTGAAGGTGGATGTTGAACCCCCTCACCAGTCACCTCAATTTCCCAAGGAAACATTACTGCTTCTCTCAGCATTTTATCAAGTGCTGCACAATTGCCCCAGTTCAGGATCACCAGTAAGAAAAACTGCTTACAGCTGAGCCAGGGACAAAAAAGGAAAGAGTGGATGACGCCTGTCCTGCTGCCCAGCTCCATAGAAAGCTGAGAAAACCAGGTGCCAAAACTGCATAAGCATCCTTTATCAAAAACATGAAGAATAAAAGACATAGCAGCATTTCCCTGCTGCATGGCACAACACTGGCCACCTTGTTACCCACCAAAGCCAAATAAATACATTTTCATCTGGGATATAAAAACAGATACACACACAGAGGTTTGATTATCAAGTCCTTAGAATATTGGAAAAAAGAGAACACCTACCTCTGGAGAAATCTGTGTGAATGCAGTGCATGTTTCCACTGGTACCTCCATGATAATGCAGCCTAGAAACTGGGGATGTTAAAATGCAAGGCAAAATTCCTAGAGAACCTGAAAGCTTAGAGGATTTTGACCTACCTTAGCATGGTGTTTGGCATTTATCTGAATTAACTGACAACATGACACCGAGATGGTAAAGTCCTTTATTGACAGCTCAGACTCACACGTATGGCTCAACAGACAAAAATGTAATGTACCAATCAAAACCAGAGAAATAAAAAAGTGAATCTATACTTCAAGAATCAATATTGCTCGAGATGGTGATGATGTAGCTCACAGAGCAATGCCTGGTTCACTGAGATGACCTCTGAATACTTACCAAGGCATAATAGTATTATTTCCATTAAAAAAATAAAGGAATTTTATATTCCTCAGCAGCAGAGTCTCTGCAGGCTTCTGATAGAAGGTACATAATTGCAGCAAAGGAATAATAACCCACTACTGATGGTCATTAAGACAGACAGGACACGACATGTTTCCAAGAGAAAGCTTCTAGTTATGTTTCAGAGACCTGATGAGATGTCAAATGTAATAAACTAAATTGCCTGAAACAAATCACTCTAATTTCATCTTCTGATACCATTATATCTCTTTCCCCACAATGTACCCTAGAGTAGCCCATGGGACAAAAATGTATCCAGGACCAACTTGAATTCATTTTATACTTAGCAAATACATGAGACACTCAGTAAACATTGCATCAGACCTATATTGTTGCTTGATATATAAAACTAGTGCACAAATAGTTAATGAGGATTTTATATACATTATATCAGTTCCAAATAACCGGGGATTATTGGTGCTCAGAACTCCAAGTGCAGAAAGCAATAACTGCACTGCACTGTGGGTTTCTTCTTCATTCCCAAATTTGTGCAAGTTTTGCCTCCCCTTCATAACTGAAGGGGTTTTTTAAATGTCTAGCTCCTCAAATTAAAAAAAAA
>VYXF01008403.1:926774-966720 GCA_013397295.1 Polioptila caerulea
AAAAAAAAAAAAAAAGCGGCAGCGTTTTGTTTTAATGTTAGCCAAGAACCTTCTCTTTTCAAAGGCTTAAATGATGCTGTGGAATTCTCTGGGGAATAGAAGAGACCTTTTAGTTCCCACAAAGGCACTTATTCACTGATAAAAAGCAGAACTTGTACCCATTGATATGTTTGTGCTTCTGTTCACAAAGACCTGTGAGACAGTAAAACTGCAGCAAGCTTCAGGAAAGAAACAAATTGATTTGTTTTCTTGCTTGGCTGCAACACGTTTCTACCTCATCTTTCAAAATACTTCTTATTTAAAATTTAAATCAGAATAATTAAGAGCAACCAAAGTTTCAGTTGGACAGATTTGTTCTTAAACGGAAATACTCCCAAACTCAGTTCACTAAATGAGCTTCAGGTGAGCCTTTGTTTCTCCGTGACATTTCTTTGTCAGCAAAATCTCAGTAAAGACAAAGGAAAATCAGGAAAAACAGCAGAGAAAGATAAAGCAGTTACATGCAGCCAATAGTGGAAAGTCTATAAAGGGCAAAACCAGAATTTTTCAGCTGCAAATCTTGTCAGAGAATACTTAATTTTTGTGTGGAATATAGTCTGGGAATTTTAACTTAAAATTGATGGAGGAAGAACAGATAACAATCCATTAGACTCCATAATCTTCAGAACTAGGGATAAATCTCAGTTCTGCCTCACTGAAATCAGAACTTACGTCTATTCCCAGACATTTCCTAATCAATAGGTCCATCTTCCTCTTGTCATCCTTTTGTCAAAAAGATTAAGAAGTACAATTTTCACTCTAATGGAAATAATTAGGAAACACTGACATTTTTGTCAGCTAGAATTCTCTTTCTTTAACCAGCCTTCATGAGGATTCTTCCAAACAGCTTTGCATTACCATCCCTACTTGTTATTTACAGGAATTGCTCTCTGTAACCATCGCTCTCCCATCAACCTACATTTTCCTGAGGGATTTCACAGACAGCAACATGACAACAAACACTCTACAAAATTATAATCGATTACCAGTGATGTGAAAAAATAATCAGTGGGAGAGCCATTGCAAATGAAATATAGCTGGGTTTTCTTTGATGCTTCTGTGTGGGCGTCAGCAGCAGAAGCTCCAGCATTTTGTTCACAGCATATTTCCAGACATTATTTCCCAATGCAAGATAAGGCCTCACATACCTCCATATCCATCTGGCTGCCAAGGAAGGAGCTGTTTAGGGATCAAGTCCGGGTTTAGCTTCCTCAGGGTTACTTAGTGGTATCGTGTCTTATAAATCAGATGCAATGCATCTGTCACTTTATAATCAGCAGGTAAAACAGACTTTGCAGTGATCACCAGGGCAAAACAAGATTGCAACAATGACACCTAAATATTTCATTCATCATCATCATCTTATTATTTTTACCACTTTTATAGCAAGTAAAATCATTTTAGTCAACTAGCTAGACCCAGGTTCTTTAATTTCTCTGCCAAGACAATCTCAATAGAGCAAAAGAAAAAAAGGAGGAAAATAATCATTAAATATGTACTCAAATTAATTATCTGCACATTTCTTACTGAATCTAAATTGAAATACCTTTTGCAACATGCTGGCCATTTAAATGTCAATTCTTCATGTCCCCTTCGGTTACTTACCTAAAAAGAAAACCAGGAAAAATACATTAATTTTCCACGTTCTCAGAAGTATCATGAATACATACTTTGCTCTCCACTGTTCCCCAGTAAGTTTTCAGTGGTTATAACTTAGGTAAGACAATTAGGATAATGGGTTTTGGTTGTTATATTAGTTTAGATGTCATGTTCACACTTTGCCTCAGCTAAGCATTCAGTCATTGAATTTAAGATCTTTTTTCTTCTTATTATTTTTTCCTCCATAGTACATTATATTTAAATGAAAGCTACTCAATGCCCTCAATAACTTGATTTTCATATCTTGTGTATTTACTCTGGAAAAAGTCATAGTTGCAGTCACAATAATGGAACTATAAAACATTCAGCAAAAGAACCCCAATGTGGTCTTTGGTACAGACTTTTATTCAACTTCCTAACAGTTACTGGCAAAACATATTTTGGGCAGACAGAGCACAGACCAGCACACCCTTGACAGGGCTATACCCAAAATCATAACAGAACTGCATCTTCCAGAAACAGCAAGAGCAGCATGTACACAACAGGCTCACCACTCTCTACCACAGAAACATGGGGTTTACACCATTACACACTGCATCTGTCTTCTGTAAAATCTTTTCAAACCTAAAAAACAGTCAGGTGTGAGTACAGAACTTGCTAAAGGTTCTGTCTCCTCCTTTTCACCCCCAAGCTCTTGCCTAGGAGCTGAGCAGCCAGATAAAGGAACTCTGGCTGAGCCTGGCAGCAGCCCACAGGTGCCCAGCAGGACGGCACAGGCTCGAGCAGCCACACCCAAAGCTAGGAGATGGCACTGCCCTTCCTCCATGCAGGAGGCTGGGCCACAACCACATGGGTCAGGATCTGCCAATCTCAAGTGAATCTCAGCTCCTGTTTCTCCCACCCACATATCCAGCACTCTTCTGTGACTGAACTGCATTTATCATTACTGCCTTTCTATACTCCAGATCATTTTAACAGCTTACAAACATCCTATAAACGGTACAAAAGACCTAAACAGTCCTTAACTACCAAAACTATATCCTAAAAGAGAAGGAAACCATATTTCATCCATACCAACTCTTTTTGCCATATGCCATTTCTTTAGATGTTTTCATAACCCACACAAGTTGAAAATTATAAAAAAATGCAGGTGAAACACTTAACAACTAAATACCTTTCATATTCAGTAGAGAACTCACTGAATTTCTTTAAACCCCTTATTTTCCAGCATTAAGCTTGCCCAAGCTTTCTGACAAATTTCAGATGGAAATATCACTTATTCCCATAATGTGCTCACACTGAACAGAGTGTACAGGCTCAACATTCACTCTGCCTGCATGCAACTAACTTTATTTTAGACTGAATTTTAAATTCCTGCCAAATTCATACATCTCCTGCACAAGTTCTGCTGCTTCCACCTCCTGTCAGCCTACTCTGCGATGCCACTGAAGGAACTTTTTTTTTTTCATCTGACACATTTCTTATCATCCTCCTCTTTCAAAGCAGCACATTTTGGTCCTCTAGTCTGCATGCATGTGCATGTTTAGCCTTTTCCAAGGGCAGTGCAAGTGCCAGCAACAGTTCATGTATCCTCTCCAGGATATGAGCCCATTTCAGAACACATAACACTATTGTGCTTTAGCTACAGGATGTACTAAGTTGGGTTTAACACGTACTGCTATAGATTTTTGTCCTTAAAATGACAACTTGAGGTATAATTGTCATCTGAATAGAATTATCTGATGAATCACACTAGTTGGCAGGTTTGGTTAATTTTCCTCCCTTTCCCTTTTAAGAGGAAGCATAATTTTCAAGGTTAAAGAGAAAACAAATTGATTCTGTTGATCACAGGCACCCTCATGGCTAGTTTTCCTACAATAGTTTGTAAACTATTACCCACATACCCATTCCACAGGGAATTCTGAGTTATAATCAACACTTGACTGACTTTTTTCAGTGCCTGTTTTAGAATTTTAAAAATTGTGAGGCTCCCTCACAACAAGTACACATTAAACTTCAAGTACTACAGCTAAAGCTTATTTCTGAGGAAAAATACCTTTGTGCTTTGCCATTTGGCAAGTGTTACATTGATCCATTTGCCCAGAGCTTATACCAGAAAATCCAAAATGAAGACAAGCGCCCCTTGGTGCTCCTTAAGACCAACCACCAGCAGGAACGCACATCCTTCTGCTGTCTTTTGCCAGTCTAGATGGGATCACAGCCTTCCACTCAACTGATGTGGACATTTGTACATTTGTACAATGACCAGACAGGCTTCAAATGAGGTGACTCATTGGCAGATAATGAATCCCATTCCATTTCTTCCACATAACAGCCTCCATTTTGCACCGTTGCAACCCAAGGCATGTCAGGCTGTACTGAGTCAGGAACCGTGAAGAAAAAGCTGTTCAGACTTCATTTGGCATCACAAACAATTCCTTCCAGATATACCCAGTAACAGGTGCCATATCACCACCTTTATCCATGCAACCCTAAACCACACCTTCCTCCAGATTTAAAGGGGGACAAAGATGCAATAGTTACTGTCAATCAGGGAGCAGATCTGTCTAACATTTAAACATCGAGCTTCCCATGAAATAGGATTAGCGCCAACAGATGAAGCTGTCTCCTGTCTGCCTAACAAAAGAAATGATCCTGCAAACTCTGACCAGAATTGTATTAACTACCAATTACAGACATAAATATAGCTATGAGACTGAAATCATATTTTTCCTGCTGCTGTAGAGGACTTTAAATGAAAATAGTTCCATCCAAATCAATATACAGCCATCTGCTCTGCAAAACGCTGACAAATCTCCTTCCTTCAGGATCTGTGTCCCTCAAATTAGATGAAGAAGGTGCCTTACCTTTGCAATGCTCTTTCCAAGAGTCAGCAGACACTGGTAAAGTTCTACTGTCTTACACTGATGCCTGATAAGTGCTTTGGCTCATCCCACAGCCACCAAATAACTCTGTTCTTCGATTTCCGTGCCAGGTTCTTACATCTGCTTAGAGCGCCTCATGCAAGAAGCCAACACTGTGGTTTGCTTTTTAAATGTCACTCCAAAAAACCATTAACACAGAGCAAGCTGAAAGTCAAAACAACAGCCTACAAGAAGACAGAGTCATTTTATTTAGAGACTGAATGGATGGTCCTTAGTGCAATTATATGGGGGACTTTTCTTATAGGCATCAGATGCATAGGAGTAGGGGTGCATTAGCCGAGAGAACCTTTGCTTCATATTTCCAAACAAAGCCACACCCAGGGAGATTTGACTGAGTTCAGCTCAGTTCTTAGAGCATTTGCAGGGGTTCAAATCCATACCTTGTTACCACTTCTAACATAAAAAGTAAAATATAAAACCCTACAGAGCAGTAAACGCTGAATATAAATCTCAATTTGTATCCTGAGACCATAATACATTGTCTAAAATGTTAAACAATATTAAGGTATTTTTCTGCTCAAGCACTTTCAAACCAACTGTCCCTGCTTCCTCCTCTTCAAGAACTCCTCAGTGAACTTCTGCTCTTGTGCAGCAAATGGTCTGGGCACGCTGGCCATGCACCGATTCCCTGGGGTCAAGGAGAAGGGAACAAAGCTGTCTTTGTGCGCATTCCTTGGACGGCAGCGAGAGCTCAGTCACAGATGCGGTACCAGCAGGGACAGTGACAATCGCAGTGTGCCCAACCATTAAAGCACTGACAGCACCCACCCCTTCATATGACAGGCTAAGTCCAAAGTCCATCTCAAGATTATCAGTTTAAAAAATCCTCCCAAAAATTGCTCATGTCTAACTGGAGCTTTAACATCTCAGAGTCCACTTCTGCAAACCCTTTGAAGCCATTAGTGCTATTGTCAGACTAGCAGCTCTGTCAAAACAGTAATTTATTCTCTCTTCCTCCTAAGCCTAAGGACCACTAAAGGGATTTTAGTAGGTTTTAAACAGTTAAAATCCACTGTGCTCTTGTAGCTGTTCTGTGTTAACAGCAAATTCATGGTCTTGCAAATTCCAGTTAAATCTTGAGGGTGCTGTGGCAAGTCAATATACCTTTTCATACATATACACACTACCTGCATAAAGCTATAAGGCAGTATTTTGTATTTGGCTTCATTTACTGTCATTACAGCAATCTTCTTAAAAGCACTAAAGTGCAAGACTAATATCTGGATCCAAGCTACCTCTGAAGTCAATCTAGGTGTTAGCAGCAAAGTAATCTATTTAATCCTTTAGGGAAAGGAAGACAGCTAACAAGTAATGGAAATTCAGCCAAAGGAAGATCCCTACAAAGCTACCCACTCACAGAAAATGGGGCAGTAAAAATGTGTAGTGCTGAAAACCTGCATCTGCCTTTCTACCCTGCTGCAGTCCTGATCCCATGTGCTGCCTTCCAGGCTGAGGGGGAAGCAGCAGCTGGCACAAGGCCAACTGTAGCACCTGAGCTGTCAGGTCAGAACACAAATCCCACACAGAGAGGGTTCAGCAACAGGCAGTGCAACACAGTTTTTCTTTGCCTGTAATACAGACTGCAGAATTTGGCCTGTGATATTGAACAAGGGATGAAGGAGAGACAAAGAACTGAGGGAACAATCAATCCATCTGACATTCCTCACTTCGCTGAGTAGGTTTAGAGACTACAGATACTCATTAATGGCCAGTAATTAGATAATTGTCCTCCATAAATGTACACTGATGCTTCCACTGAGAGAATTTGAAACCACTCCTAACAGGAATGACTGCTAATTCAATTCCCACTTACCGATAAAGTAGTCTACAGCACTTAAGAATTTTGACACATTTTCTGAGACACCTCAGTGCTTCCTTGCCCTGTGACCCAAGAAGATCTTCTTACTGTCTCTCTCAGGACAGGTGTCCTCTGCTGACCACGCTCCCAGTATCACAAGGGACTCTGAGCCCCAGCTTACCGTGACATTCACCGGGTGCCAAGCGGCTTTGGATGTCAATAGATAGTTTGGAAACTAAGCTGAAGGACACATGGCTGGAGCCCCAACTAGCAAGATGAAATTATCTCAGCAGTCATAACTCCTTGGCATCCTTCCTATTTTTCGTGCTACATGTTCAAGAGGCTATAGCTAACAGTCTTTTACTTAATTAAAATTAAGAAACTGAAGTCATTTTTTTAAAAGAAAGCAGATTGTAAATGTAGCTTTGGGAAAAAAAATTGTCTTCATTACTGAGTCTTGCTAGACTTGCAAGTTCCTGCCTGCCCTGTGACAAGAGATTTTGGGGGAGCAGAGAGGGATGGCACCTCACAAAGCAAAGGGGGTAATAGCAGAAATGACTGTTTTATTTTAGTTATATGATTCCCCCAAAACTGGTAGTTCTAACAATTCCTGAACAACTGTAACATAAAATAAACTGAATGGAAAGTCACAAAGCTGAGAAGGGATGCCAGCTGTTAAGATGTCCTTACTATATTAAGGACCAAAGAGGACTTGTAGTGCCCTTTAGCTGACAGGCCTAAGCATTTCATTCCTCTCACCAGTTACTGAGCCATTAGCACGTTACAAAAATATATCCCTGAGGATGGCTCCACACAACAGTTAGAGGATTAAGCCACTTACAACCTTCAGATGAACATTTCCCTGTTCAGTATGAAAAGCCCCATGAAGGAGAGTTCCCTCAGGGTGTGGGAGGAGTAAAGGGTCAGTGTAGTGCAGAAGCACTGATGACAATTATTGCTTTGGCCTTGCAGAAGCAGCAGTGCTCACTCCCATCAGGCAGGCTGTCATATTCCGAGGTGCAGCGCTCTGCCTCCCTCCCAGGCTCTGATGTGCACGCAGCAGGAGCGAGCTGTGTGAGCCCTGCTGGTGTCATTAGGGTCCCCCCTGCTCTCAGCAGCACTGACTGCATTAGCCTGCACATCATGCCTGTGGGTCAGCACTGGCTCTCAGCCAGCCCGCACAGGGGAGGCACTGGGCAGGGCTGCCTGGAAATGGCAAGGCAGACATGCCCACGGTGGTCAGCACTGCAATCCAGGCCTAGACTTGGAAGCAAACATCCGACTGATGGCCGCAATTCAGAGATGGTGCTGCTCCCCCTCCACCTTGCAGACATGAGAAGTCTGAGTCGGGAATGCCATGGAAAACACACAGAGAAAGTATTTTCTGTTTGACTTGGTTTTGAAACAGAGGTTTGTATTAGCAGTTGGACTGTATTTGTATTTAATTAAAAACTGATTCAGTGACTAAGAAGAACAGCCCCAAAAGGAAATGCCAGCATGCACTGCACTAAGCATGGTACTTTCTGCATGAAGGATAAGATCAGGTTTGGGATTAAGCATGAATTGGGAATAGTTTTGAGGCCAGCCTATAATATTCCAGATTAAAGAGTCCACAATAAGCTCCAATTCAAAAGCTACATATTCCTGCACAGCCATTTAAGAAAAAACAAAGAGACAGTATATTATGCTCTTTTTTCATCTATTCAAGGAAAACAAGGAAAAAAAAATTTAAATGCACACTCAGAAATATTCCAGTTTCTCCCAAACTTTCTGTACTTCTTTCTTCAGTGGGGCTGGAGGAGTGGTAGAATAAAAACTCAGAGCACACGAAACTCAATAGCCAGGACTATGCCAAACACCCAGGTGTCATTTTCAACCTCAGTTTGCTCTCATATCTTAATTTCTGAAACAGAGCCATCACCATGCAGCCAAACAGCTTTCTCCAAAGCTCCTCAAAACAGCTTTTCTTCTAAAGATACTTAATAACTTTTTTGCAACAAATTAAATAAAAAGCTACATTTCTAAGCAAAACATATTAAAATTCAAAATATCCCATCTCACAAATGATACAATATCCTGTAATTTTGCAATGTCTAGGCTTTCTTGAGAGCAAAAGACAGTATTTTCCTCGTTACCAATTGCTAACAGATGTTCTCCCCTGTGTTGTTAAACAAGTCTTGATAAAAACACACTCATGTCTTAATAGAACTGGATGTACCCTGAGTGGGTTTCCCATTTGATCTGCTGTGCGGTTCAGAGGCTTTTTTGTCTGCTTGTTGTAGCACAAAGTGTGTTTGGTCCCACAACAGTGACAGCTGACAACTGCTTTTCCTGTTTGCAAAAGCTTTACCGTTCAACTTGAACCAAAAGCATTTGTCATGTTGCATGGCAGTGAAGTAGATTTAATCAGATGAGGCCACTAGCGTTGTCAGTGCCAGGCTGAAAGAATTCCACGGGACAAAAGCTGGATTTATCTCTCTGGGAGTCTGTGTGGGGAGCAGCAGTGCATCTTTGTGAATGCACAAGGAGGAATCTCAAGAGGAGAAGAAAATGAACCCAAGAGAATATTCTCAGTGCAGATAAGCCAAAAAATAACTGTTTTTAAGTAACCAGCAGGATGCTTCTGCCGGCCAAGAGCACTGTTATGAGAATTTTGACAACATAAAGTGAATCTCCATGTCCCTCTTTCAAAGGTCACTAACACAGAGGATGGCACTGTCTATGCTCTATCCCTACACAATTCCATTTCCAGAATAATAAGCGTCACCTAATATCTGGTCACATTCAGCAATCAACCTGAAAAAAATTATTTACAATGGAGGAGTGTTCCCAAACTGCAGTGACAATCCTCCAGAATAGTCTTAGGATTTCAAATTCCATACAAATCATAACAAAGCATATACCCCTCCTAGCTAATGTCAGAGACCACACCAAAAAAAAACCATACAAACAACAAACCATTAAAAAAAAGGAAGTCTTCAACATTCTACATAGCCACCAAGACAGTATTTTATGCTCTTTGTATCCTTTTGGATGATCAAGCCTTTCCAGAAGGTTTACACAGGTCACTTAAACTCAGAAGAAAAAGAATGAAGCCATATATGCAAAAATCAGATCAGAGGCTTGCAGCACTTCCAGCCCCCAACAGTGAGGGAATAAACAGCAGCTCCACCTCAGGAGCTTTGCCGATTTACATCACCCTAGCACGGTCTCATCGTGCAGTCATGCCTTGCAAAGAGGATGCTGGTGCTTTCCATCTGCACCAGAGAGAGAGCAGGAAACAAAATACTCTTAGTTACCAAGAGAGTGAACACTGATAATGTTGCCTTGATACTCCCTTGCATTATTTTAAAGGGGCAGTTTTAATCTGCCCAAGGTCTGATGAAGGCAGCTGCCAAAGGTCAGAGGAAGAGGCGCCTGCATTTCGT
The DNA here is from genome assembly GCA_013397295.1 of Polioptila caerulea. NCBI lineage: Eukaryota > Metazoa > Chordata > Aves > Passeriformes > Certhiidae > Polioptila > Polioptila caerulea. Next base: position 936,584 of record VYXF01008403.1, read on the forward strand.
GTAGAGTGCGTTGGTATAGCTGGTTCTCTGGCATGGCACAGCCTGGGTTTTGGCATTCCTATATTGAAAGCTGCCTGCAGTACATTAATGAATTGGAGTTCAGCCTTGCATGAAGTGTTTCAACATTCACTCCAACTGTGCTGAAGGAATTTCCCATTTGCTTTTTTCCGCTAATTAGAGAGCCACTGGGACACAACAGGCCTTTTGAGACGTGCGGCAGGCCCTCAAGTTCTGCTGAGTCAGGAGAGGGGTGGGATATTTTGATCCACTTGGAAGACAACCTTCCACCTCCCAAATGAGGCTGCAAGCAGGACAGCAGCTATAAATGTTAGCTAAGATTTACAACTTACAGAAATGAATATCCATCTAGACTTATTTAGGCCTTAATCAAGGAGATAAGGCAGCAACAGGAGCTGGTGAACATACAGATTTTTAAAGACATAATTAATTTCTTTAGATACCTGCCTTGCCTAGCACACATTTTTTTATGGACACATCTTCAAGGCAGAACACAATACCTGAAGCAACTCCTCAAAAGTCACTTGCAGAAAACAGATATCTAAAAATCTGTTATAAAGCTTTGATATAGCATTCAGGTGTCTGCAGCCTCCCTGCACCTGCAGACTGTCCTGCTTCCGAACCTAGGCCCACCAGAACAGTGCTCACATTTATAATGCAACAGGCTCAGCAATTCTTACATGTTTATTCTTGATTTCAAACGGGAGATACTGCATTTTAAGAGATATCAGAACTGCCTCAGAAATGCCTTGTCATTGACTGTAGAGAAAGATAGACAGAAAATCATTTAAGACCTGATATTTTTCAAACTAACTTCAAAAATGTTGAAAACAGATGCCTGTATTCTCATGTGACACTACATCCATGCTTTATCTGCATCCAAGGAAAACACCTGCTGTGCTTCAGGTTGTGCAGTGCCACATCTCTCTGATTTCAGCTGTGCAGCTGGTGAGTCAGAAGATCAGCAGCACAGGCCTAAGGGTGTGATCCTGCTGCCACTGCGACCTCCCCGCTGGAATATCTCCTGCAGAAGCAGGTGAAACCTCTCACCCTGTTCAGCAAACATTGTGCTGTCAGCAGAGGCAGCCCCTCCTGCCCCACTGCTCCTGGCTGCACTGTTGGCATCGAGCAGCATTCTACAACAACGGGCAGAGCATACCAACCACGACATTCATTTAGGATACTCACCAAAGTATGATAATCATAGTACTGATTTATTTCAATGCTTTCAGACTGAAAACCAGCCAAATTTATTTTTACCCTTGCAACAACAATAACAACATACATTATAACAAAGATTTAAACATCGTTTCTCTGTTGGTTTGCACTCTAAGTTAAATGTTAGGTTTTATCTGAATATTAAGACATCCAACTAATAACTGGTCAATAAAATTAGCACTGCATATTTTTACATAATATGCAGAACATTAATACAGACCATTTTATCTGAGATTAGTTTTCATGGCTGCTACACAACATTTCACTTCTGCCACACAACTAAACAATACTCATTTGTAAGCCTATTTCTTTTTCAACTGAATAACATTTTATAAAGATCTTACATTATTAACAGTCATTTAAGTTTCTGAAAGAGTGGGCTTTTTTCTAGAAGACAGTAGTGGTCAACCTAGTGGAGAGAAAAACTGAAGCTGAAAGCTGAATTTCCTCCAGATGTTATCAGTAAATTGGCATCAATACTCAAAGATGCAGTAGGCTCCCCTCTAAACACCTTCCAGGCAAGACATAACCTGAGATATGGGATGGGAGAATCCATGAGAGCAGGACTATGCTCAGTAAGGTAATAACAACTGCAACCACATCTCTCCTTTGCATATAGAAAGCATTTCATTTTCCTCATGTCCCTAATACTAATACTTGCAATCAGGTTTTGTAGAATTTCAGAAGCCTCTTCTGAATGGAAGCCAAAATCCCAGGGCCAGACCCTGGAGAATCTCAGCAAAAAGTGATGTGAGAGGAGACTGAAAGCAAAGATGGTAAGCAAGGAGCAAAGGAGGCCAGGCAGTATGAACAGCACTGTGCCAAAGAAACCCAAGAAGGAAAAAAGCTGCAATGTTTTATTTCCCTTGAAAAACAGAAACTAGGAGCAGTTCCACCTAAGTCACCAGCTGTACCAACCAACCTGACCAAGGCACCTTCAAACTCAATTGCATTAAAGGTTTTATTTTCCACACCCCCCCCTCCCAAAAATTCACCAATTACTTCACATTTTCAAAATCTTTCAAGTACTCATGCAGAATTAATCTAAAACAATCTCCTCTTAAACTAATATTAACACTGCAGACAAAAATACAACTGAGAACACATAACTTTTAATTTAAAAGAAAATGAGAATGGAGGATATTCCTCTACAACACATTCCCAATTTTCCCAATATTTACTCTTCAGTTTTCTTTACATATTTTTTTCAGCACTGTGGAAATTACTGGGACTTTGAAGTACAGCCGCTTTCCATAGTGTTTCAGAAATTTCACTTCAGATCGGTATTGGTACAAAAAAAAGCCAACCAAAATAATCAAACTTCATCTTGCTCCAATCTAAAAAAACCCAAGAATTCTGTATGTCTGTCTTATCAGAATGTCTCTAAATTTCTTGTTTTCTTAAACACAATATTATTTTAATGTAAAATCAACACTTCCTCTTTGTTTAATAACTCCTGATACTCAGAAATCTTATATGAGTTTCATTCCAAAGTCCTGAATCTCCCTCATTCTGATCCCCAAAAGCTGATTGATTCCAGCAAGCAATAAAAGCACACAGCAAACAGAATAATCTTATCCAACACACGCAAAGATCACAAGTAATCGTGCGTCCTTCTAAGGACACAAGGTACCAAAATAGGAAGCCTTAATTCAAGAAGAGAGTCTTGACAAAATGACCAAAAAGTTCCATTCTACCCCAGGAGATCAGCAATTCTGGGTCTTACACATCTTAAACTTACACCCCAATCCCAGGTTACAGAAATCAAGGGGTTAAAAGAAGTCTCCCTGTTTTCCTGTTTTTTCACTAAATTAAACAAAGCACTTGATCTGAATTTAACAGATGTAAATACAACCCTTCTATTCACTACAGTGTTTTAGTCCTTACAATGTTTTAATTAATTTTACTCTTTAAAATGCATGAACATTTCACATCACCTTTAAATATTTATTGACAGTTTAGATGAATATTTCATGCTGATTTTAAAGAATTGAGAACTTTTTCATAATGTATTTGTTAATACAAAATGGCAATTCCACACTCTCAGATATACACTCAGTACTATGAAAAGGAATTTTTTAATCTTGCTCAAAGCAGACTATAAACACTACTGCAGAGAAATAAAAACATCAAGGACGAGTTTTTTCAAAGCTACTTAAGTGATTAGGGAGCCCACACAGCTCCCATTTACATGAGTACTAACTGCATGTTGGAATCTTTTGAGCAATTTCAAATATTTCATTGGTCTATGAAAGATTCTCCCAGTTAAGAGTAGTAGGTTGGTGGTAATTAATTGAAAACACATTACCTGTGATGTACAATGAAGACAATTCTCATAACACAAGTGAGTATTTTAAGAGGCAAAAATTGGCTATAAGATTGTCTACAAACATAGGACCACCGACCTACTTAAAACCAGCTGCCTCATTTCTGCATAAAACCCATCTTCCCTTTCAACTTAGCATTTTTCTGCCTTTCTGGTTTTTCCAGAGGCCTTTTAAAGCTGCTGGAGAGGCAATAGAGTAAGAGCACTGTGGTGGATCAGACTGACTCAAGGAAGCTGGGGCCATAAACAGCTGAGACAGTAAAGGCAAGGCAGGTGCAAGTGCTTTCCCTGATGTTAAAACTATCAGTGCAGGCACTGTTGGTTGTTTACACACAAACAGCCCTGTATATTGAAAAAATCCACCTGTTCTAATATTTCATTTAAAACAACTTTTCCTATTGCCACAGAAGGTTGTAAATATTTATAATTTTAGTAGCCAGGTGTACAGAGAGAGCCAGAGAACAGGCACTTTAAAACAGAAGTTACATAAAAAACCAGCCTAACAAAAACACAATTACAGCTGTAACAGCAGTTTAGCATATATAGAAACTGAGGTATTAATGTGCCCCAAATATATTGCCCCTTCAAAAAACTTTGTCAGATAGCAGCAAAAGCTTTGCATCAGGCGGTAGGGATTCCAGACTTCAGTGGTTCCTATGCTAATTCTGCCTGAAGAAATATGAAAACAGGAGCTAAAATCTTTTAGCTAGTGCAGAACACTGATAGCTTGCTTTTCTTCCTTCTCAGGAAAGGCAAAAGATTTTCCTGTGTGTAAGGATATTCTTATATCTCGTAGTCATAAAATGGGTAAAAAGGCAAATGACAAGCACCCAAATAGAGGGGTGGAATTAAGCACAGCAAACTATTATTCTTTTCAGAAAATGAACACTGTGGTTAAAATAAAGCACTTGAATATGCTGTGCCACAGCCATCATTACCAACATGCTCATTAGCATTAAATTAACATGGACATGAAATATCAGGATGTAAATTAACAGCAGATGATGCTGTGAAAATGTACAAAATTACTGTTATTTGCCAGTAATTCAACAAACAAAAGCAAATTCTGTTTATCACACATAAACTCCAATACTGTGCAACAGTGTTGGTTTTCAACTAAAATTAACTAACAAAAACAAAGAAACAAAAAAATGTTACAATTTCACACTCACCTTCTATTTGGTACTGCTTAAGCTGGACACTAATTACATCAATCATCAAAACCAAGCAGCAATTCAATCAGAACACTAGAGTCAGTTTTACAGTAGCAATTTTAATTTTTAGCAGAAACAATTTTAAGTACTTTCAATTAGATCTTTGCTCCTTTCCCTGAAGACATGAATTGTAATATTTTTCAGGTTCTTTAAGGTTTCATTTTAGCATTCTCTGCCAAAGCAACCACAATATTATGATCAAAAACACATTTCCAATAATTATGCCCTAAATAGTTTGCATAATATCAATATATTGACTTACACTGCAGAGGTCAGATATTTCATAGTAACTTAAAATTCTGCATATCCTTCTCATCCTTGACAGGGTATTTCATGACATGAAGCCTGCAGAGCATTCAGGAGCCATCCCAACACCCACACCAAATGCTCAGTCAGAGCAGGCAGGTGGCAATAATTAGAATGAAGATAAGCTGAGGTGACAAAGATAGGAGAGCACATCAATTACTGCCTGTCACTCAGACCAGGGAGCATCTCATGAGATGGACTGATAGCACTGTATCATTCCCTATTATACTCAGCTTTTCTCTCCTTCATTTCCTCCAAATAGAAGGTCACCACAACACCATTACATTTTTTTAATACAAGAAAATTCTTTATAAATATTCACTGTATGCACAACACAAACTAATGTTTGGTTACATCTCACAGCCTGCACACTGTACACAGAATAATGCCATGATTTCCAAAAAGTAGGTCACGTGAGAGCAGTGGGCATGAACTGTTTGAGTAAGAGAGAGGTGATTCCAGAATCATTTGATAAGTTTTGTTTTCCTATATAATTTTTTATATTGATTTTATCTTTTATATTAATATGCACACAAATATATCTAAATCTATCTCTCCATCCTGAGAAATAAGTAGAGACACTGTATTTAAACTCCTTAAGGGATAAGAGCAAATACACTCCCAAGCACTCACCTTAGGACTGAGTTATCAGCAAGAAGTTAAAAAAATAAATCCAAAGTTTGGAACTCTGAAAATTCTCAAAGAACAGGTTTGCCATTCCTTCCCTCTCTCTGCTGACCATCCTACAAGTAGTCAAAGAACTCATGTCACCTATGATCTAGCTGCTTTGCAAGTAAGTAATTCTTGAAGTCAGTAGTGTTTCTACACCATCTCTTTTTTCCCATAGGATTTTATAGTCAACCCATCCAAATGTATTTTTGCCTTCAAATAAAAGCAAAGCAAAATTAAACTTTAGGCAACCAATCAAACAATCTAACTACACAATTACAAAAACAACCAGCCCAATCTTAGGCATTCATGTCAGGCAGTCTGTAAAACTTGCAGCCATCCTTCCATCGTGATGCTGCAGCAACTACAGCTCAAGGTACAGGACAGCAAAGTGAGAGGCTTCCAGCCACAGGACAACAAACAGGGGACTGGCCAGGTACTACAACCCTTTAGACAGCAGCTGTGCACAGACATAATCAAGTTTTGCTTCCATAGAATAGATGGAGGTCAGGAGAATCATGGCTAAGACATTTTTCCTCGCCTTTCATCCTGGACTTCAAAAACTTCCTTTTAAATCCAGACAGCCATTGAAAATGGCTGATTTTCAAGCAACTGCATTTAGTGGAAAGTGCTCTGACCACCATTAGAGCAGGTGGTTAGTGCAGTCACTAATCTGACACAGGAAGATTCACCATCCTTTTTTGCACATCTTCCTCTTCTATCAGACAGAGGGGCCACAAGTGCCCATCACCTTTTCACTGTTTTATCCTCCAACAATGCTTTTACAGCCAATATAATTGCTTGTGTTAATTGGCAGTGAAAAAACTTCCCACAAACACTAGATAAGGTCTGTGAAATTCAATGTGTTTAAAAATATTTTTATTTGCTACTCGATGACCATTCTCTTGGGATAACAAAAAGAGGCAAAGAACAGCAGGAAGACCCTGAAAGCCATTCCTGGCCAGCACACAGTTCTCTGCTGGACACCCCTCAGCCCCCCTGCACTCAACGTGCTTTGTGCTGGGCTGACAGCAGGAGGCTTGCAGGTAATTTCAGAGGGGATCACTCATTATACTCTCCCTCACAGTTACAGCACCACAGTACAGAAATCACAGCAGAAAAGACTGGATGTTTTCATATCCCTTGGGACAGATGCAGCCATCTCCTGCAGTGGCATACACTGTGTCATAGGAATTCCAGTACCTGCAGCTCTATACTATTACTGAGTCATTTCAAAGATTAGAAATAGAAACCTTTTAAGTGCTTGTACACAATTATCCAATATTATTACGGAACACTGACAGCTGAACACTGCTCATCTCTCGAGGAAAAAAAAAAACAACTCTTTTTTCAAAATTAAACCAATAATTTCTTCTACAGCACATAATAATTTTGTTTCATCAGTGTGTGCACTCCAGCTATTGCCTTTCAATCAATCGTTCAAAACCTATTTTATTGGAAGAAAAGACAGACCTGAAATGTTTTATCTTCCTTAACAACATACAGTCAAGGACCTGATGTGCCAATGAGTGTGTGACACCCAGGAGTGGTGAGCACCCACGGCAAGAGAAGAGGCAAGGAGGGAGCCAGTGAAGGTGCCTCACAGAAACAAGTCCCACTGAGAAGTACTTGGATTAACTGCTTTAATTGTATTTACAGAGATTTCTGCTGCCACTCGGAATAAAAGCAGCATGTTGATGAAGAAATCTGAGGAGCAGCCTGGAATGCATCCTAAGCGCCACCTTCCTTTCCAGGTACGCATCCTACCCCGGTCCCTGTAGCGCAGCGTCGGGAGTTTCACCGCCCCAGGTGGCAGTGAGGAAGCACGTGGAACATCAGCACGGCTGGAGAGTCCCACAGAGGCGGGCAAGGGGCAGCAGCTGCCTGCAGAGCACCGAGCTCCAACACGGCTGTGTGGTTTTGTCTTTCTGAACGCCAGATCAGATCCACGGAGTAAAGCGTGGTATGAAATGAGCCCAACTGCTCTGCTGGTCAGGGCTCTCTCTAACTGCACACAAGATTTTAAGCCACTGACACTATTTACAATGACTGAGAAGTAAAAACAGCCCATAATACCATGTTTGCTACAGCTCCAAGCATAACATCGATTTCTCTGCTTACAAACTCCTGAATCAATTCATCTTCTTAAAAATTGATACTCATTTCTAGTAGTCATCAACTTTCTGTTCAAAAAATAAATAGAAATTGAGGCTCTCACAATTAAGTTCTTCCTGTTTAACATCAAAACCATGCTAATAATGGCACTTTCTGTACAAGGTATAATATGTAAAATTCCTTTGCAGCTCCTTTTGTAGTTTCCCTCTAGGTAGATTATACCTAGAGGTATATACACAACTGATATACACAACTGATTTAAGTCACCTGCATGAGTTAAAATCTCACCACTGCCTGACATCTTTTCCCAGAAAAACAAAGAAAAAGCATTAGATTTTCTCTCCATGGCTTCAAATAGCTGATGGGAAAATACCTAGTTTTTTATGCAAGTAAAAAACATATGAAGCCATCAGTGAGCACTAGAACACAACTATCAGACTGCTACAACCTCAGAACTGTGCTGAATTCTATTGGGATTTTTATTTTGTGGCTCAAGTGTTGTTACTAGTGAGTAGGATGCAGTGCACTGTAGGTCAAATAAACCTAAGGGATCATTATCTTTTGCTTAGCATGTGAAAAATGGCTTTACATTCAAAATAGCCATCTTGATAAACAGTTTTCAAAACTCTGGAATATTGTAGAAAACACTTAAAATTAACTACCTTTTTAAAAAATAATGGCATACGTTTCTTGTTTAAGCAAGTTCTCCCTCCCTTACTTTCCAAATGGAATTTTTAGTGTGAACTAAGAGGTGGGGAGTCAAATTTTCTATTTTATTGATGTATGTACATGTGTATGCATAAATTTCTTAAATATTAATAGATATCTTTAAAATTTATCTGCTCCTTCTCTCCAAACCTTCTTACAAAGTTGGGGAAAAATATAAAATGTAAACCTCTGTCAGGAAAAAACAAAAGAGTAGGGGAGGATAAAGGCATTCTAAAAAAAGTTGAAATTAAGTTTTAGAAGCAACTTGGAAATCATTTTCAGGCCAATCATTTAATAAGAAAATACTTCCTCAGGCTATATTGAAGTAAATGATACGAGTGCCTCTGGAATTTAACCCGTGGGCCCAGATGAAAGCCAATGAAACTGCACAGGAGGGTGGTCAAGTGACAAGTTTCAGAATCCATTTTCACTGCAAAGGTTGAAGAGGGGATGCAGAAGAGATGCTGGGGAGTGGGAAGGCAAAAGGATGTGTCCGGAGGCGGAACAAGTGTTCTGCTGAAAGCATAACTAGCCATGCAAAACCATGGAGCACCAAATACACATTTCTGACACTCCTTCAAGCAGGACCTATCCAAAAGTAAACTAATTCTGGACAATGGTGACAGCAGACTCCTGTGAAGGGAGACAGATCATGCCTGTCACAAGGGGGAAGAGATCAAAGAGCCTGTGCTGCTGAGAAAGCTGGGGGAGCCTCCACACCACACAATCCCTGCACTGGGATTGCCCTTCTGGGGGCCTGGCAGTCAGACAAACCCACACCCATCCCACCTCCTGCTCAAAACGCCCACTCCAAGTGGGAGGTTTCCCTCTGCAGCATCCCACAGCCAGCAAGGCTGAGCTTTGTGACTAAGTGGGAATACATACTGGAAAGCAATGGATAAAATAAAGCAACAGAAACATATTTACATGACCAGTATGCATTTTTTTATGATTGTAGAACTCTAATTTATAACTAGATGTTACATAATACGAAAAAATAGCAGTCTCTGACCAACTGCTGTACATCATCACCCATTTAGGATTCCTAACACAAAGCTGCTGCACCAGAGTTTAAGAACTTTCTGTTCTGCATAGCTAACCAGCCTTGATGAAGCTGTTCATGGAACACAAATATTTGCCTTCCAAGAAGACAGATGTCCCAAAGATCCCCACTATCTTGTTAGTTTATCCTAAGGAAGGGCTGAGCTTCTGAAGCTTAAAATGTAACTTTGTATATATGTGTTAATTTGAAGTATTAGAGTTCACATAATTCAAGATGCCCAGACTCTTTACACTTGGCTGAGCACTCCCAATGAATGGGATTGAACCACTCTCAGGAGTTAAATCTTCCAAAGTTAAATACACAAATAATTTTGGATTACAATAGCAGCAGTTGCCAGAGGAGAGGTTTCCATGCCATTATCCCCAGCACACAGGAATTACATATTTAAGTCCTCATCAGAGTCTGCATTATCTTGTCATTGTTCATACACAACAAACTTCAACACTGCATTTAACAATTGGAGCAGCCTCAGCATACTAGGTTGGAATTGACAATGAAAAAAAGCTCTTCTCATCATTGTCCCACATCAATGGTCAGGATTTATTGCCAAAATTAAAACATAGGCATGTAAGCTTATTATAGTATGAAGCATATGCATACACAGGCTAACAAATCCGGGTATTGTCTAGTTATGTGCGAGGCATGCACTGTTCAGATGTGCTGTTTGATATTGAATTTAGATTTATATGATCCTCTCACAAATGCATCTAACCTAATAATCTTCACATACCCTGTGAAAAAGAAGGAGGTACCACCACCTCTCCTTTACCGAAACATTTAATGACTTGCCCCAGGTCACACAGGAAATCTGTCGGAGCAAAGCCGGGAATGGCTCTTCTGGGATCTCTGAAATCCCATCTCAATATTCTGGCCACACTGCCACCCATCCTCAGCCGTACTTAATACGACTAAATTACTGATGGCAACAAATAGCAGAATCTGACTTTCAGATGAGCTGATTTGTACAATGAGTCAATCCATAACTTTTGTCTCCTCCAGACACTTAGATCGATGGGCTGTGTGCCCAGCACGTTATAATAACCCTGAAAAGCTTCTGGCTCAGCCTGCAAACACATTAGCATTAACTTAAATCTGCTGCTTTGTTTACTATACGAGATATCTGCTTGTGCTCTATGCCCAAGCGATACCAATTAAAGAGACTCAAATACAGAGCTCACAGAGCAGTGCAAGACTAAAGCTACCCATGAACACAAAATTTACTAAACTTCAAATGGTATTTATTCCTCCAAAGCATTATGGCCTGACAGTCACCTTTTTCTTCTCCAGTCATGGACTTGTCATGATTTACATTCAGAACCTTCCCCAAAAAGCGATTCAGAAAACGTTGGAAGCTGGCTCCCCTCCCACTGCTTCCGAAATGGATTAACATGACTCCAGCCTTGGATCCGCATGACTACAAATTACAGTGAAGCCACCCTTGATTTAAGCTGTTGGAGAGCACGACAGGAAAATAACAAAAAATTCTGCTCTTTCAGCTCTTTAAACCCATTCATTACAGAGTCCACAGGGCCACATAGGTACCAGAGTAAATCACTCCATGGGAGAGGACATCACCCAGTAACAAGAGGCTTTTCTTATTTCCTCAGAAGTACAAATGTAGCAGGGCCAGGAGGGGTCTAATTACTCTCAGAACACCCAAGCAGCATTGGAAGTGATAATTTATTGACCATATCAATGTAGCTTAGTGCACAGAATGAAAAGACAAGTCAAGGATTGTATCCAGACCACTGAAATGCCCACAGTTTGCCAGAGTAGGCAGCCTGATGCAAGCCAATAAATTAATCTAGCAAAACCCTAAACCAGATTCATAACAAAACCATACTTGGCTTTTTACTGGGTTTTAGCAAAGTAAGAGAAAGGTAAGACTTGAATTTTATTTTTAAACATTCAGAAACAAGTTTGGGAATGGGTACCAAGTCAGCCTGCTGAAATCCAGAGTCCCTAATCATCCAGATGGGCAGCTAGGGAGCTGATCCAAAAATTTATCAGGGGTGCCAGAATGCTTTTTATCAATTGCAGTGGCCACCAGAGGAAGCCCTGGAATACCAGTGCTAACCTGACTAGTACTGGCTTAGCCTTTACTCAAGCAATAACCACCTCCAAGTGCCAACCTCTACGTGGCTCTGCCCTTTTGTAAGCACAGACACTGGAAATAACATCGATACACAATGGACCAAAGTCAAACAGAATGGCAAAAGAACTTATTAAAAGTGTTTCCTTGCTCTTCCATACCAGCCCACTCTTCCATCCTGTGCTACTAAAAAAAGTAAAGGTTTCTGAGTGAAAAGTGCAACAGATTCACAAACACATTTTCCAGCAGCTACAACATCCTACTCGCCAGTAACACCTCCACAAAGCTCAAGGCCGTTTTGCAGAAAAATGATAAAAGCAAACAGCAATAGGGGAATTTCACAGACACAACTCCATCCATGTACAGTGACTCATGGCTGCTTAAGCATGTTCTTAGAATGGATTTTCCCTCCTCAACACCCTAAAAAAAACCCCAAAAACAGAGCAAAATAACTAAGAGTAAAATGGGAAAGATGAATTAACATCTCTGGTATCTCCTTTTTTCCTCACCTGCATAAAAAGATAGGAAGCTGGGAGCAAAAGCAAAGGTTAAATCAATGTATCTTTTGAAGAGGTGACACACCCAAGGGCCTTAGTCAAGGCTCCATCCTTGGCTCCTGCACAGTCAGAACCCGTGCACTGCTGCCAATGGAGCCTGGAAATCGTTTGGTGGAGCAGCAGACATGAACAGTCTCTACATTCAGCTGTTTAGTATCAGAAATGCTAACTAGTGCTGCTTGATTATATCATGAGGGAAAATTAAACAGGAAACAAAGATTTAACATGCATGTCTGATAATCAGGCTTCTTGAGGAAAAAGAAAGGGAAGGGAGAAAACCTCAGGGACTGAGGACATTTTGCTTCCCCTGAGCCCTCACTCATTCAAAGAGAAGAATCAGAAACCCTGACAATCTCCTCTAGGAATCCCCTCCCATCACATCGAAGGGAAAATTTTTCTGGACAACCTTTTACGGAGGATGCAGAAAAAAGTGATCATTCTCCCTCTGCCTCTTCTCACTTGGCATGATGATCTTTCTCACCTGAGGACTGCAGAAAGGCAGAGTTTGCACAGCTGAGGCAAGCCCCCTTTCCATGCAGCTCTTCCACAGATGCAGTGAGAGCACCTGTGCCTACCAGCGATACACAGCTGTGGGATGGCACAGAAAATTCTCTCTGCACCCAGCAATATGAACGGGGGCTTCCTACCCGATCCCCTCATCTGCCTGACATGTTATTTTGGCAGAAGGCAGACTTCCTGCTTCTGCTGGAAAAAATAAATTTCGATTATCCCTGCCTGATATTTACATTTTAATAGTTCCATACACAGGACAAGCTCTGCGGCTGCCATTGACAAATACCGATGGGAAAGAGAAAAACCACAAAACCCCACCACCTAAGCCACAGCCACGAAACACGACACCCTCGCACGGGCTCTTGGATGGACAGGGACCCCGGCTAACTTACTGATGGGTGTATTCCTTCCTCAGCGCCGCGTTCCTGCAAGCCGCCCGTCACAGCGCCGGAGCTGCCGCAAGCCGCGGGCGCTGCCAGCCGCCCCCCGCCTGTGACAGCGCCGAGCAGGGAGTCCTCCCTCTCCCCTCCCTCCCCTCCCGGTATGTCCAAGCTTGCTCACGCCAGATCTGAACACGAGCGCGCAGGACGGCGCGGAGCCCGCTGCTGCCCCCGCCGGGCGGTGGCGACAGGCGGGACACCCGCCCACTCGCGGACAGCGGCGGGGCGGAGGCTCCCGGCCCGCCGTGACACGCGTGGGGGCGGCCTCGGCCCTGCGCCGCCCCTCCGCCGGTTCCCCGCTGTAACCCGCGCCCGCAGCGGGGGAGGAACCCGCGTGGGCACCCCCCAGGCTCGGCTCTCACGAGGGGCGGAGAGGGGAGCCACAGCCTCTGACAGACTACCAACACACACTGCTGTGTTCCGTCCTCTCACTCTCCTCTTCCCCCAGCAATGGACAGAGGCTACATCTGGGACACGGGCTGGCGAGTTATGGATAAGCCAAGCACAGGAGCCGTGCCGGGAGCAGGGAAAAGGGGAAACTAAGCAAAGCAGCTGCTTCCAAACCACTTTGCTGAGCCACAATGAGGCCAGCAAACAGTGCTAGTTTTGTCTAAAGACATCTAATTTTGCTTGACTTCTGCTTTATCATATACTTCTGAGACTACAGCTATGCTAAAATAATCATGGAATCATCGAACAGCTTTGGTTGGAAAGGATCTTATAGATCATCTCCTTCCAACACCTCTGCCATGGGCAAGGACACCTGCCACTAGACCAGGCTTCCCCAAGTCCTGACCAACCTGGCCTGGGACAGTGCCAGGGATGGGGCAGCCACAGCTTCTCTGGGCAACCTGGTCCTCCCTCTGGCCCCAACCAGGGCCTTACCACCCTCGTAGCCAAGAATTTATCCCTGATAGCCAATATAACTCTGCCCTCTGTCTGGTCACTCCATGCCCTTGTGACAAGTCTCTCCCCAACTCTCTTGGAGCTCCTTTGGGTACTGGAAGGTCTCTCCAGAGCACTCTCCTCCAAGCTGAACAAGCTGTTTGTGGTATAAAGCTGGAGTAAGAAATTAAGTCTAAGCCAGTAATCCAAGGAACATGTAAAGGCAAAATCCTGGAATAGGAGGGCCTGAGAGAACTAGGGACAGAAGGAGAGGCGTGTGATGGCAGAGAGCAAACAGCATGTCAGCACCTCCAGCGAAATGCAGCACCACACCGAGCCCTGCTTCAACAGCTCCACATTGCTTTGCTCCACATGCTAACTCATGTGGTCTGACATGTTCCACTGCATGGGCTGTGCAAAGCACAGAATATTTCTGGCACTCAGAAAATACCACCTGCTTCAAAGCTCACAGGTAACATCTCATTCTCCTTCTAGTCTATCATCACTTCAGCATAGAATGGACAAAGCTTGATGCTTTTACAATATTAGGGCTTCCTCAGTGCAGTAAGGGGAACTTACAATGAAGGGCACCAGGTGTTCTCCATAGCTGCACACTTTGCCAAAAAAAAGCTCAACAATTAAGCACACAAAATCTTGTAATGCAAACACATGGATATTGAAGCCTGAATTGTTTCACCCACATAAGGTTTGATAATTTTACTAAGAAAATATTAACTCACACATCAAGAAGAAACACAAGATAGTTTTTGATGTGCTGTAAAAGTCAGGTGACTAGGGTCAAAGGGAACAGGAAATAGGAAGAAATGCAAAAATAGAAAGAAGCTATTCTGTGAAGCTGTACACATTAGCTCTTGTCAGGGCTGTCTAGAACCAATACTGAGAAAGATTTAACGCTTCTCAATACTCCCATTAAAATTGTAAATGAAATTTTAAAAAAACAAACTCAGCATAACTATCTTAATAGATCTCTTTCTGTACATTGCCTCCCTCCTTCAAATTAATTACATTATGCTTTTACATCCCTGACATAAAATGACTAATGTGACCTACAACATCATTCTGAGACCAAAGCAAGCAGTGCTACTGTGCGTGCAGCCTGATGAGGCTGGGCACTCTGAATCCTGCAGCACAAACAAAACACACACCAGGTGCAAAACGAAGGAAGTCAGGAATACAGAAAGCTAGGAAATTGCTACATTGAAATATGTGGCATGAAACATTCATTTGTTTTTCCCCCATTCCTCCTTCTCTCACTTTCCAGATACATTAAAGTTGTTTCATTCATAGCAAATGCAATCGATAACACTTTTAGCTCCCACTGCATAAAGAGTTCAGCACAATACTGCACCCACTTCAAATCTAACCCCTTTTGGAATTACACAGGAGCAAATTCCAAGTGTAGCCTCCTCTCAGGAGCAGGCCCAGTGCAGCCATGGAGGAGGGTTTTTTCATAAGTAAATACACATATATACATGTGCATTGGAGCTTTGGGAAGGATGAGGAAAGCAGCAGTATTTCACTGCTGCTTAGTGAATTGGGTGTCAAAGCAGCTCTTAGGGGGAGCAGGTCATTTCACTAATTAAAGCTGTTCTTCCATGTTTCATTTTCTGACATTTGAGCAGTCCGGTTGCCTTGCCACGGGCAGAATGGAACATGCCACTGAGCTCAAGCCAGAGGCTGAGCATTTGTGACTCAGCTCAAATTAAAAATACACAAATAAAAAGCTAAACCGACAAAGATGCATCCATACCCACTGAGCTTCAGGATGTCTGGGCCAGCATGGAGTTAAACTATCTTTCTCAAATCACAACATAACAAAACAAAAAGCAGCAGCCAAAACAACCTGTCATCAACCAGCAGAACAAGGAGTTTTCTTCTACTAGCAATGTTTCAAGGGTTTCACCATTAAATAAGTTCTCTGCACAGCAACAGGCTACTAAAGAAAAATATTCTCTCCAGTATCAATCCCTTCAGAACCAGGTTCACAAAGGCCAGCTGCAAGAAAAGCCCTTCGTGCACTGCCTCCTAAACCACTACAGGCAGGACAAGTGTCACCTTCCAGGCAGAGCAAGCCACAAAGCAGCAGTTGCCAAATGCAATTAGCTCAGGGCTACAGAACAGCTTTGGACTACTGGAGACCAGAGCCTGTGTGCTTCAAAGGCAACATGGTTAATTTGGGGAGGGTTGAGTTATCTTCGGGAAGTAACTGTCATGGAGAATGCAATGGCAACAGTGAGCCTGGAGATCCCTCCCAAAGGGAACTGCTCCTGAAGGGATGCACCAGAAATTATATAGAAGCAGATCCATATTCTTGTCAGTGGAGGCGTCACCTGCAGAAAGGGCAAGACAGTATCCACTCACAGATTTGGGCCTCCACCTTACCTATCACCACTAACCCCAAACCAAATCCCACAGAATCACTTTGACCAAGGAATGGGAAAAGCAAAGAAAAAAGAGGGTACTTATGTCCTTGACTTCTGCTTTCAAAACCTAGGAGTTTTGAATGGAAACCCGTCAGGAAACCTCACATGGCCTAATCAGCAAGTGAAAGATGCTGGGGAGTCATTTTTTGCTTCAAAGGTTGACTTCAAACAATTCTTCTGCACTCTTTCCATTTTTCTTCGCTGCTGTTTGCTTTCCCTTTCCTTCCCCTCAAAGCCTTACTGGTAAAGGAATCTAACTTCATTTACAGAGTAGGCAAAAGGAAGCTCTCTGGTATTTGCTCATTTCCAGTATTATGTCTTCCTAATTAAATTTCTGTGTATCTCTGTTCAGCGTCAGGGCCACAAGTGAAGGAGGTGTCTCCTGCAGTTCAGCCACCAGCAGGAGTCAACTTAAGGCTTTTTCCAAAGCTCACGGCAGGAACAAGCAGCTTTCCAACAAACCTAACGATTCCCTGAGTAGCTGGAACCACAAGTGGCAGCTTCCATCAGCATTCCCAGAGATGATCACACTGTAATCCTTACACAAGCACAGATCCACAGACTGGATCTACCCTACAGTATCCAACAAAACTTCGATTCTGATTTTTCCCCCAAGGGAAACTGCAGTCTTATCACATCAATTCATCCTACAGCCTGTGGAAATTTGAGCTACAGTGGTTCATTCACTGAGATAACAAAATTTGCTATAAAGCACAAACTTGGAAAAATCATGTTTTTATTAATTGAATACAACTTTTCCTCAGGCTTTCACCTACCCCCAAGGGATGCTTACTATCTTCTGGGATTAAACTCACTGCAGAAGGCTTTGGAGTGTGCCAAGAGCTGCTTACTCTTGCACACAGGCCATTCTCAAACCAAATTTATTGAAAATATTTTTCCCACTGCACCTGAGGGATGGCTGAGAGACACTGTGCAGAGGAAAATGAGCAGAGCCTGAAGTCAAAGAGTAAGATGCTGGCAGGACGCAGTGTGAATAGGGAGGATTTTCACAGTGTCTCCTTTTTCCACTTGAAAATAAAAAGAGTTCTGGGTATTGAGATACACCCCCTCAGCCTACAGATCAATCTGGGCTTTTCAACAAAAATTTCTTGTTAAACAGCAACAATTATAAACGAAAACAACCTTAGCACACTATATATTTTAATGGAACTGTCCTTGACATCCAATATGAAGGCAAATTCATTTCCTGACAGCCTGACTCAGTCTAATGGACTTGGAGGCTGCAGTTTTTCCACTCCTCCTAATGACTTGTTGCAATGGAGATGAGTGCTCTGCGTACAGCAATGCCATCTTCTGGCACAGTTCCTGTGAGAAAGGCCACTTGCTGAATACCACTAGAAGAAAGCTCCTCTTTTGGGAAAACAGAAACTCAGACTCCACAATAAATCTCAGATATTTTCCCTCTCCACTGCACTTGCTACTGGGCTCTAATTGTTCAAGGGTGTGGAGCGAGGCAGTGGGAGCACACACAGTGTGTGGCTGTAGGAGCAAAGGCGCTCAAGTGTCTCCTAGAGGCGTGCCAAGAACAGCACTGAGAGCGAGCATTTACAGCCTGAAAACAGGGATGAGTTCAAAGCCCATCCATGGAGGAGTCTGGCAGAAAGGGCAAGCAGTCACCCAGAGCCAACTTTGCATATCCCTGGGAAAATCAGCAGACATTCCACCCATCTGACTTTTTAACTTCTGTATTCCCAGACAGAGAATCTATATGAAAAAACAGCAAAGACTGAAAACACGAGGAAATACATACAGGTTGGCAAACCACAACTTCCTCACCATTGTCACTTGCTCCTGAACAATCTCCATTTGGCCTGTGAAGGTGTAGTAAGACAGTCCTAGGATAAGAGATTTCCCACNTACGTGCTTATTTACACGAGGAAATACATACAGGTTGGCAAACCACAACTTCCTCACCATTGTCACTTGCTCCTGAACAATCTCCATTTGGCCTGTGAAGGTGTAGTAAGACACTCCTAGGATAAGAGATTTCCCACTAAATTCAATACCTATGCTTCTTTTCCGCCCCCCAAAGTTTGTAAGATTCATGCTGCACGTATGTATTGAAAGGATGGATTTTAGACTGAGAAAAAGCAGATCTTAAGTGGTTCTGAAATAATACCTGAAAAGAAACAACCCTGGGGAATTCCTACCTACTGTGTCATGTGATACCAAGAGACCTCCCTGGGAATCAGACACACTGCAGAGGTGCTAATCTGGCAATCTCAGCCAAAACAGCCCATGCTCTGCTGCTTTTAAGATACACACAGCAGTAATATGATGATGACCAGCCAAGTGCAGTTGATTCCATTTCCTCTCCGACATTTTCATCCTGCAACTCATCCCAAAATCTTTAAAAAGTACTTTGCGACACCCATAAAAGCCCAATTTCATTTTCACTCAACCAATGAAAAAAATAATTAAAGGAATTGGGTTTTGTGACTGAAATCAGTCACTCTGGTTCTCAGATATTTGCTCATTTAAAAAAGCACCCCCTTCCCATACTTATTTAATAAAAGAAAAGCATATTTAAAATGTTTACACTTTAATGTAGGAGGCAGATATTTTGAGCTGTAACTTGTCAACAGTCGGACAAAGCTGAAAGTGTTCTGCTTTCATTTCCAACTGCTTTGATGCCTTCCATTGTTTTTCTTTTGCTTCTTTCCCACTTTCAATTTTGTTTACCTCTTCTCTCTCCTGTGTATCTTTCAATTCTCATTAAAAGGGGCCTTCCCCAATTTTCCTGTACCAAAATTATCCTCTCTTGCTTTTGCTATTGCTCTAAGGTAAATGCAGTTTTTACAGAGGGCCCCCACTGTGAAGAGTACTGCCCTCCTCAATGCTTGTAATTCATGTCTTAACAAATGGTTTCTGCAAAAAAGGAACCAGAAATCATTTATTTTAGAGAAAATTTACCAGTTACTTTTTAAAGAAGAATTTCATGGGTTTTGGACTTGAAAGAAGATACATGACAAATATCACCAAAACACTTTTCAGAGCCCTTCAAGTCCCAGATTTCTGCCTTGTGCTGGTGAATAAGTTAACTAGCTGTCACATCAGAAGTGTAATCTTTCAATCTGAGTTTCCAGTGCTGATGCTCACAAAAGCCAGGTTTGGTTTAGTATCAGTTTTAAAGAACAGCCTCTTTGGCAAACCAGACTGTCTGAATCTGTCAGCATCTTGGCCTGGCAAGACTCAAGGCTGTGCTTCAACAAAAACACCTTCCAATCCACACTGCTAAAGCATTAGAAGGAAATAAGAGGAAGAAATGCAGCTTTGCAGCCATCAGAATTACTCTAGGAGATGCCTGAATTATTGGAATAACATTAAAGTTGCAACGTGAGTCTCATCTTAAGAAAATGTGTATGGGAAATGTGCATCTGAAATGAATTCTTAGGTGACTAATAAAGAGAAAGCTCCATGTAAACTACTTCCCATAATAAATTGTGTGTAGGTGCTCTTACTCCCATAGATTCCCATTAGACCAAGGTCAACAGTTACAGATATGCTCCATTCTCTCAACAATTCTTCCCAGTTGATAATAATTCGCTATCAGAAATTTTATGTCTCATCTTCCACAGTTTTCAATATGTCCAGAGGAAAATGCTTTGATCAGGCTCTCTGCTGACATTTTGGCTGATAGAACGGACACATGTATGGAGGCCTGGAGTACAGTTCAAGTGCATTTTTCAAAAACTGTTTTGACTTATCTGGTAAACCATTCTATAAAAAAACAGCCAGGCAGGCACTTCTAAGGAAACAACACTATTACTGGAAATATCTTTGGTTAAATAGAACTTACCCTCTGGACACATTTACATAACAACCACTAACACTGGCTCAACATATGTAGTAAAGAGAACAAACAGGCAACCACAGTCTCTCAAAACATGAGGCTGAAGAGCTGACAGTCAGGTTTGGGTTTAAGGCCCTTTCAGCCAAGCATCCTGTTTATTTCTCCCTCTGTAAACCAGTTATTCAAAATAGTATTGCTTGGGACTTGTCCAAATTCTCAGTCACCGCCTAATTTTGCTTTTTAAGAGTATTTGAACACTGAGGTTTTGCAATCAACAAGCAAATAGCACAGTTACGTCTAGAAAATACACAAAAATTGTAGAATCAGCAATACCCCCAACAGGGCAATGAATATGAAAATGGTGCTACTGACATTTTGGAAGTTGCATATTTATTTTTGTCACAAAGCTATAAATTACTCGCTTAAAGCTACTCCAGCATCTCATTTATTTATGCATTAATACATACACACCAGAATGAAAAGTTTATTTTATTAATCTTACCATTCCATCTCACCTTGAAGTTAACCACGCTTCCAATGCAACTGTGCCTGCAAGCAGTTGATAATCCAGCAGGGCAGTTCCAGAGGTGAGGATACAAACTTTCATATCTGGGTGCAGATGTTTGAAAGCAAAAGCTATAGCCTTACCTCAGCTCTAGCAACTTTCCTCTGGGTGAGCAAACAGCAGGCTGCCTGACAAGCTTTTACAGAGACCTGAAATCAAGGTCTGGTCTCCAACAGGTAAAAATTCATCCTCTCACAAGATGAAAAAATTACCAACAATGAGGAACGTGTTGCTAATTTCAAGATCTCATTATCTGAGAGTTCTTGCTATACAGGTCTATTAATAGGTCCAACCTTTGCTGGCTCTGGCAAATCTACAGTAAACAAAGACTTCCAATACTCAAAATACAAAAAAGCTTAGGAAATACAAACAAATTGAATTAAAAAGCACTCAGGACCAAATGCAATAATTCTGCAGCTCAGTGGCTGAACACAGCAGGGTTTTCCCTACTGGGTTATCTCTTCAGAGACTGTCCAACCACACAAACCAGGCGATGTTGCACATGTGCCTAGAGGGCTCTTCCCCCACTGCAGATGTTTAATTAGAGTCCTCCCTTTGCAAGGGCATTTAAAAACCTGAGGAAGGCACAGAGGACAGTGTGAGACACAAACACATCTGTATACAGGATATCTGAAATGTGTACACTGTTCAAATATTTGGCTAGTTACATGACTTTTCTTCTAAAGTTCATGCATCTGGGTAAACACAAGCATTTCCCATGTCTACTGGTGTCCAAATTCCTCACGAGCAATCCCAACAATGTAAATTTGGAGTCGGAAGTGAAATATTTGTCATGTCAACTAACACACACCAGCAATAGTGTTTGTGTCTGGAAGAGGCAAATAGTGGGCTCTGATGGCAACACCAAGGCTGCTGGTTGGTCTGTTTTAATAGTTGGAGGGGGTTTTGCCCCATATTCAGGATAACACCAACTGGTCTTTAACCCCTGCACAATGAAAATCAGGAAAACCAAAACAAGGCAACTCCATGGAGCTCACATTTGTGGACACAGATGGTGCAGTTGCAGCTCCACACCACATTTCAGAGCTGGTTTGACACTGTTTTCTTTGGAGCAGGGGCTCAATGCCAGTTGAGCAGAGCACTTGTCAGGTAAAACAGGATTACTGGATGTTCCTTCCTCAAGAAGGCAAGACAGGAGTGCTCATGGCAGGGAATCATGATTGATGACAACTCATCTCAAAAACCTGAGACAGACTTTTTTTTTTTTTTTAACTGACATAGATGCTGATCTGCCCTTTAAAAACTGACTTTTGTCGTATCTTTTCTGGTGGGTGATACAGATAAATAACAAGCTGTCTAAATCAAGACACAAATAACTCTATCTGCAACTTTTCATTTAGACTTAGAGAACGGACGAGTCAACCTTTCCTGATACCTTGTTTCCAGCTGTTGAGGTCACCTATGTAGAATTTTCACCTGCGTTTCCCAGCTTCAGAGCAGAGTAACTTCTCGGTCTAATGATGAGTGTAATGGAACCAGTACATCTAGATGCAACACTGCTTTCACTTTTGCCAGAATCTTTAACAGAGATATTTAGTTACAAGCAAGAGATACAATTAAATTTGCACAGGTTTTCCCTCCCCAGGAGGGATAGAAAACCAACACAAAATGCCAAGTACAAATCCTTGTCCAGTATGTATATGTTAGAAGAGAAGGGTTTCTCCAAATGTGTACTGATTTCTATATGCATGTTTATGTTCATCTAAATTTGATACTCATACTGCATAAATTACATAAATTATACATTAAATGGGCTCTGAGTGAAATACATCATCATTAACATAATTAAAAATGCAAGAGAAGTGTTACCTTTTATAGTTATTCCGTGGCTTCCACTGGATCTTAAGTATAAAAAAGTCAATGGCTCAGCTGTCATAATCTATGTTACCATGGTAAGTGTTCTGCCATACATAATTCCATCTGCCTACAAACAGGGACCAAAAATACATATTTGTGTCATCCCTAAAGGAGAACCTTTATTTTTTCATTCCTGTATTAAAGAAGACACATTTATATTGGTAACTGCATTTAGGTCAGGGTTATTTTATGACAAGAACAGTCAATATGCCAATTACAGATTTCAAGTGTTTAAGAAACATTCTAGAAACCACCCATTTATAGTAAGATATTGTTGCTGTCTTTGATTTCTCAGTACTTACTTTTCCAGCTCTAACCCTTCCAGCTTCCTACAATATAAAAATGTTGCTTTGGAAAGTACCTTAAGTCAATATTTTCCCATTTTTCTCTTCCAGATGAGCGTGTCATAATGTGCTACTCTAGCCATCTCACTGGCAAAATAAGTCTAGAGGGGTCACTGCAATTTCTTTACAAAGTCTATGACAGATGCACTGCCTGGTAGCTCTTTAAAAATATATATTGCCACAGCAAAAGGACATCATATAAACCTTCAATTATCTTTCAACGTAAAGTAGTGTTCTCTTTGGAATAACACTTGAAATGGCCTTTTTTACAACACTGGACATTCTACAGGTGAGCAACTGTGTCAAGTACAAAATCATTTCTCTTGAGAATTTTTTAACAAAGATACTCTGCAACAATGAGCCACTGTATACTTAGAGATTCATTCCTCAGGTTGCAGGTACAAGCCTTAGAAACCCCATTTTAAATCCATCTGAACTAAAAATCCAGACAAAATGGGTATTGGTACAGTATTATTTCTCCAACTTCTTACAAACATTCAGTTTACATCAAGATGTGTGTTGCAACATTAGCTCTCTTGTTCTAAATAATCCTTGGCAGTGCATTCCAAAAGTAGAACTTGAATAAAAAGTATTAAAAACCTGTTCTTTACGCAGACCTGAAGCTGGCTGCCCTTAAGTGAATATGGATTTTGTTACTTCTGCAGAAGCAGCGCAGACTAAATAAGGGATTTCAAGCTGTAGCTGAAACTAAGGTGACCACCTCCCTCAAAGCTTTGTTGAATAGCAGCAGGACTGGACAGATAACTGCTTTATGCTATGAGTTGGTTTGTCATTGCAACATTATTGGAGAAAGCTGGAGGCTTCACTAGGAGCTTGTTTGTACAAAACATGGTATTTCTAGGATTTCAAATTGATGGATCATAACTAGGATCACAGTCATCATGACATTCTATAACTCATTTTAAAAAAACACAGCGTTGCTCAGCAATTTTCTCTGAAATGAATCCATAATCTGCAAAACCTTGATGAGAAGGGAAAGAGAAATCACAGATGCCATACTTGGAGGGGCAATTGTTGCAGGGAAGAGAGAAGCATCGTGCACCTTTACACCCCATAAAGCTCAGTGCTAAAGCTCCTACAGACACTACTCCAATTAAAGGTCCATGGGACAGCAGCAGTAGAGACTGGCTTTGCTCAGCTTCCAAATGCCTCAGAGGACAGATCCTCCAAGAAGTTTAAATAACTTTCCCTTTGCAGAACACGAAAAGGTGAGCAACTGCCCTTCAGGCGTGTGGGAGGCAGCTGCAGGTAAAGCTCTAGGTCTGTGTGCCCCCCTCCAAAAGGGGCACAGCAAGAGGCAGCCTGACAGGTGCAGAGAATACCAAACTATGTTTAGTTGCAGCAAAGGCTGTGTCAGGTCACATTACAGATAACCAGAGCTTTCTTCCACCCCCAGCACCGCTCTTGGAGATGCCAAGGTTTGCCCCTCACCTCTGCACTGAATCATCAGCAATCTGGTGTTTTTAAAAATACCATTGCAAAGAAGACCCCGGTTCTGTCAAGGAGTTTCATTGAAGAGTTTCATCAAGGGACATGCAACAGCTGAGTCCAAACAGGGGTGCCAAGACCAGAAGCAACTGAACTACCTGCTAGGGGCAGTGTTAGTCTGGGGGACAAGAGGTTATCCCTCATTAGCCCATGCTGAGTATGCAATTAAGTAATTTCATATTATAAAAATAGAGCACCAATTGATTTGCTGCAGTGCCTGCACCTTGTACCAAATCTCACCACCACCTCCAAAACCTGTCACACAAAATGCTTTGATATAGATTTCATACACATTTGCTTTACTAAATATAGACTCTCTTCTTTGAGCTGAACAAACAGAAGGAGAACTGGCAGCCACTGGAGCCAAAAGGAGTTTTGCAGAGGTAATTTTGCTTCTAAATATTTATACCAAAATCCTCTGGCTCCCTACTTGTTCTGAGTTACCCACCAGTCATTTTGAGAACCATAAAGCTTCCCCCTTTGTCATTTTAGTGTCACAGAAACTTAAGATCACTGTTTCTTCTCATCCTCTCTTTTAAAACTAATAAATAATTAATTTACATCCCTACAATTTCATAATTCCCATAAAAGAATTACTAAAAATCAAGTTTCTTGTTTAGGGCTTTTGCTTGTTTCAGCAAGTGAGCCATGGGGGTGATTAATATAAAGCAAAGGTTTGCTGAATATGAAATTCCCCCTGTAATGGTGAGGTGACACACATAACAGCTTACTATTCCTGTAACAGGAATGAGATGAGTGCTCAAATAGCAGGAACCTGGGCTCCTGCTCCAAGGACCTTCCCAAGCCACGCTGACTGTTTGCAAACAAATACACAAGAAACCTGTCAACCCAAAACAGGCCATTGTGAAACTTTCAGCCTCGAATTTGCACATTGCTTATGCAAGGCTCGGACCCAGCAGGTACAAAGTCTATTATCCATTGCTTTCAGCACTCTGTGACCCTTGGGAACAGTGTGTTCTGCTCTCAGTAAAGTCTGAAGAAGGTTGTGCTGACACTCACTTGGCATGGAGGGGGGTAAAAATAGGACTGCAATGGCATCTTTTCATCAATTGTTGTCATCTGACAAATCATGTGTGCTCTTGCTCCCTGATAAAGAACCACAGTTAGAAAAACTCAAACCAGATTCAGGAGTGCCAGCTCTACTCTCTGGTTTTCAGGTATACTCCACCAGTGTTCATACCAAAAAAGCTTAAAATTGTTTGGAACATCCTCCTTGTCAAATAGCAGCCAGCCAGGAGAGTGCAGAGAATGCACACCAAGACAACAAAGAACCCAGCAGGGATCCCAGGTAGAGCATTTCCAGTGCAAGCCTCCAACTGCGACAGAAATAGCCTCATTAAAGGGCAGGTTCAGATACAAGAAGCTATTTATAGGCAATCTAAGACTAAATTATTAGTGACATGCTCTGGATCTAAAAATTCCCGAAGTTTACAGTGTTACAAGAGCTGTGCATGCAGCATGTGACGCCCCGAGTGCTACGCTGGGCGAACCCACGGGCTTTGGCTTCTGCGCACCGAGCAGCTGCTGCTCCCGGCAGGAACTAAAACCGTCCTGAACCGAGGCCAGGCTCTTCACATCCAGCCCGAGCAAGTTCCAGCTCCCGGAAAGCTCCTGTGCCGCCACGAGAGTTCTGCTCCTGCCCGAGCCCTGCCTCCTCCCCTGCCAGCTCCCGCCACCCACGCCGGGCACACAGCAAGGGAAGGGCAGGCTCCACCACCCAGCGCCACTGGAGCCGGGCGCGCATTCCTGGGCCCAGCAGCAGCTGGGGGTCACGGGTCACTGACTGCTGGCAGCCATCCCACACCCAGAGTGGGGGGAAAGCCAGATTTTAGAAAGATAAAACTGCAAACAAAACCGTCTCTGAGTACACTCCCAGAGCCTACAAAGGATACTTCAGAAGGGTTCTGCTTGTGGGATCCGAGAGCCAGTCACTAGCTCAGATCACATCCCAAGCACTCCACAATTAATCGCAAAGTTTATTTTCTCCTCTTGGAGTTGTTGCATGTGTGGGAGTGCATTCGGGGAGAGGGGGTGTTGGTGCTGTTTTTAACCCAAAGATTTTAGGTACAAGCTATTTGTGATGGTATGGAGGAGCTGTAAAACTCAAACTGCCCTCAGTCTGCTATTTTCTGAATATACACATATAGATAGACACATAAATAATCTAGAATTACTTTTTTTTTTTTTCTTTAAGAAAAGCAGGAACCACAACATTTAGAAAAACTGCAGAAGATGAATGAGGTCTGGACACCCTCCATCTTTTCAGAGGTAAGCTCATAAAACAACACTTCACCCTCTGACCTAACACAAACGGCAAGGGTATTTACAGCACTGTGTCACCCACTCGAACCCAGCCAGTCTGAATGCCTGAAATACATTCCCATCCATCAGATGCCTGTAAGCATCCCATGAGATGCAAGTTCTCTAACAGGACTTAAAACTTCTGCCAAGACCTCTCACAGCTTTTGGAAGATTGACAGGACTTGAGGTTGCACAGCATTTCCTCACCTGAACCTGTGCCTCACACACATCTCCCACATGTGGCTCATGGGATGGTCTGTTCTCTACCCCAGAAACATCACCTCCAAACACCCAGATCATCTTAACAAATAAAGCTCACATGAAGCAAGGGATGTATTTCATAAAGCTCCTCACCAGGTCTCAGCAGGCACAGCTTTAATGCTAAAGGCAACACATAAGTTGGGGGAACTTGCCTTGGCTCTAAGTGGTCAAAGCACCATCCAGAGAGGACCCCTGGGAGAGATGGGTCAGCAGGTTCATCTCTGGGATCTGTACCTTTATTTGAACCAGCAGAACTAAACTCAAAGGGTTAACATGGCAAACACCCAACATGCTGTGCAGGAGGATGCTGCTGAATGAATCCTTGTTGCATAAACAAAGACTCCTTTAATATAGGAAGTCTGAACTGCCCCATGATATACTGTGGTCCTACTTCTCTTCAGGATCAGTCAGGTTCTGAAGATAAACCAAAATTATTCCAGACCAGACAGCCAAACCAAACAAACAAAAAAATTACAATAAAGTAAATAACCAAACTGTAGAAGCAGAGACAACAAATAACATTACTGTAACCCGTTTTCTGTCCAGGATTACTTCTGACACCTGTATTGAGTGAGGTGCAGCTTTTGGCTCTCAAGCTCTTTATTAGAAATGTTATGAGATTGTTTCAGTCAGGTGCACACTAGCAAAGCTCTAGCTGTCTGTGCATCAGCAATGGATGCGGGATACAACCTGCTTCTCCCACCCAAGTCCATAAATCTCCAGCCAAAAATGAACAACAATTTCTAGCTCACACCCCCTCCCCTTTCCCTAAATACTTTTATTTTTCAAATACAGTTACATCCTGAAGTCTGCATCCTGCTGGATACCACAGTTGTTTCTGTGTTCCCAGCTGACTCATCATCCCAATAAGGACAATCAGGCACTTCAGAAAGAAGGATAAAAGGGAAAGAAAGGACAGCCATCAGAACAGAACATATTGTGTTTTCCCCACTCCGTTAGTCAATTCCTTATTAACACTTTACCAGGAGGACTCTACAACCCATTTCCCAGTCAGTGTTTATAGAGAGAGAACACCCCTTGTAGTTTCTGAGGTGGCCTCACACAGCAGGTCACCCCAAAATAAAGCCTGAAGTCCTCTACAAAGACGAGTTTACAATAAATACTTCACAATAAGCCTTATATACAAACACAGTATATGTTCATCATACGGTAGGATTGCAAAAAGCCCTCCAGTAACTTCACAAAGGTCTCACCTTAGCAGGCAACAAAGCTACAGACCCTTAAGAGAAATAAGCTGTGTTTCCAGCTGTGATCAGCATGGAGAAGCTCACAAAGTGTTTTGAGGGTTTTGGACAGTGTGGGGATTTTGTATGTTTCCAGGCTTTTTACTTACTCAGAAGAAGCACAACTCCCTCAGCATTTAACAGCTTAATGAGCAAATCCTCTAGGGCAGGAGGTGGGCGGTCTTTGCTTTTTATCAAAGCAACCTGGGCTATTTGTTTCCTCTCTCATCCCATTGCACTCCAACCAGAAGAAGTGGCTGCAGCCTCACCACAGTTCCCATCATTTGTCCTCCCACACCAAATGGCGGACAGCTCCCCTCGCCCCACACAAAATGGCGGACAGCTCCCTCCACCCCACACACAAAATGGCGGACAGCTCCCCTCGCCCCACACAAAATGGCGGACAGCTCCCCTCGCCCCACACAAAATGGCGGACAGCTCCCTCCACCCCACACACAAAATGGCGGGAAGCCCCTGAGGCAAGGGGCATCCCCATCTGGGAGTTGTTCTAAGAAACCATAAAGTTTTGGTCTATAAAACACAAAATCTGAATACCAAGAGCCAAAAGTCATCCTTCAATAACTTTATCAAGTATAAATCTTGTAAGGGAGGGGAAAACACCAGAGAAAAAGAAATGAGGAAAAGAAGTGAGGAAAAAAGAAAAAGGAAGAGGAAAAAAAAAGGAGGAAAAAAGAAAAAAAACTTAGAAAATCAATAAAAATAAGAAAAATTGAAAGAAAGGAAAAAAAACCAACAAAGATATTAAAAATATTTTTAAAACAGAAAACTACACACACAAAAATATCAGAAAGGAAAAAAGCCAAACAACCCAACAATCAAAGCCTCTCCTCTTCCCCGAGGGTGTAATCCATATAAAACAAAATGCCTGCAAACAAACTCCACATCACAGCATCTCTCAAGCAGAAACAAAGCAGAACTGACACAAAAATTGGTGCTGAATTACAACCCTCACTTCAACCTGTTCTCTAAGCATTTCTAACAAAAATACATAATAAAAACAGGCACTAAAGAGCAGCGCTACCTGTGTGTCTCGGGAGCAGCCCTGCCCTCGCACTGAGGCGACGTTTGCCTCTGGAACCTTCCAGCCCCAGGTGCTGCCGATCTGTGCGAGGAGCTTAAGCCCAACCATCACCAGCCAGGGTCATCCACCAACCCATCCATTGCTCCTTTCCTAAACTCCGCCATGAGTAACAGGAATTGCGGGACCTCGCCTGTTTGCCTTCCCACCTGGGCTGGCTTAGCTGCTACTGCACAAATGCCAGAACATCTGAAACTACTGTTATGAATAAAAACTCAGACTTTCCTCATGTTGATGTTATCTGTTTAATAGTAAAAGTTCACAATTTCTGTAATGTGTGTATTATCCCATTATGTTCCAACCCCAATTACCCAAAAAGTTGTAAAACCCCCTGTTACATCCCTAGTTTATCAATCCTGTTATCCCCTACTCCCCAGTGTTTCTGTAATCCCTTTTTATCTTCTCATTCCACCAGGTAAAAAAACTGCCACTGCCCTCACAAAAAGGCGGTGGAGGAGGCGGGAAGAACGGCGATGGGAAAAAAGTAAGGGAGAAAAAAAGGCAACGGAGAGAAAGACGGAACATGCAAATTA
>VYXF01008403.1:972343-982864 GCA_013397295.1 Polioptila caerulea
CACCCCACCCGCGATCACACCCCCGCGCACACACACACAGCTCCCGCACATCTGCCCGCCAGCCCTCCACACACGCGCCACGCGGGATGAGCCCGCGGGGGCTTTTGTTTTAAATGACGGGGCAGTGTTGCACCTTCCCCCGCCGGCTCCAAGGGTCAGAACACAGGGATAAACCCGCGGCTCGGGGTTGTAGAGAAGCGCGGCTGTCCTTAGCTGTGATTGTCCTCATATCCCACCCTCTGCTCACGGGGTTTTAAATCCGAGTGCCTTTTGGGCATTGTCTGGGAGGATAATGAATGAGGGAGAATTCCTCCCTGCTGCCTACATTCATATCTTTAAAGGCCAGGGGGAACCCTATAATCAGAGAGCCTCATCTCCCATATACGACAAGAATTTCTGGGAATACAATTTCCCTCGAAAACAAACACCAAACAGCTGGTGAAGCTACAATATACACATCAGGAAAGCAACTTAAAATAACAAAGTGAAGATAAATTCATTCCATCCCTAGGCAAGTGGCTCAAATGACTGATGACTCTAATTTATCCCCAAATTTCAACCACGGGAGCTCACTACACCCCTGCCTCCCTTTCTGCCCAAGGAAACCTTCACCACTCGCTCACATTTAAACGTGGCACCATGTCACAAATCCTCACCAAAATCCCTGTCTCCTTGACAGAGCAAACTGCTATTAAAACAAATTATCCCCTTATTCAGCAGAGAATGAATTTGCTGCTTCACTCAAGTTTCTTTCCAAAAATAGTTTGTTCTTTAGCACGAGGTGTTGGAAAGCTGTTAATCAACATTTATTCCTCTGCAAAAGTCGTACGGATGCCCTGTCCCAGCCTGTCATCCCATCAGCTGAAACTAGCCCTGGGAGGCACAGGGTCCAAAGTCGCCATGATTTCCAGCGCATTAGGGAGATGCTAAATTTACTCCAACCTGCTAATTAATTTAACAACTACTTAGTTGCTTTTGCGTCGGGATTTAGCCAATACCTTTAAGCCCCACCCCCAGCTCCAGGTCCCTACATCCACTCCCTGCTGACGCCTTGGCAGCCTTTTGTAACACCTGGCATGTCTTTTGCTGAACAAGAGCCACCGGCTGTGTGAAGGGAAAGCACCGTTATTCCTCACTTGAGGAACACTGGAGGTGCAGAAGACATTTTTCCAAAACCATGTAAAAGCAAGGTTTCACCTGCTTGCTTAACTTGTGTTACCACTCTCCATCTCCTGGTACATCCAGAAGGAACGTGTGTCCAAGTCATCTCTGTCACACAAGGGTGCCTCTCCTCCTCAGATCCTGCCTTGTGCACAACCACCAGCTTTATTCCCGGGAAGTACCAGCACATCTCCAGCATGCTTCAGGCTGGCTAGGTAGCTCTTGAACTCCAGGGCCACAGAGAGACTGGATGGGTCTGGATGACAAGGAAGGCTGACATGCAACAAGGACTGGGAATATATGTTGGGAATCGGAGACTTGGTTCTCAAGAAGGGTGGAGAAGAGGGAGTTAGTGGAAAACCAAGTGCCTGGTGAGAGGAAAGCAATATTCTGGCCATGATCACATGTCCTGTATGTAAATGTTTTGGGAGGATGTCTCCCATGGAAGCTTGGAATACTATTCCTGTTCACACTCAGAACTGAGTTTCCCTTCTGCTTTCTCCAGCTCTATTTCACCTCTTACTTCCAAAATAATGAGGCTTTTTTGCTCCTTTCTTATCTCTCAAACTTTTGCAAGGTGA
The DNA here is from genome assembly GCA_013397295.1 of Polioptila caerulea. Taxonomy (NCBI): domain Eukaryota; kingdom Metazoa; phylum Chordata; class Aves; order Passeriformes; family Certhiidae; genus Polioptila; species Polioptila caerulea. The sequence goes on from VYXF01008403.1 coordinate 974,086, forward strand.
AGGGCTTTCCTTCCCTGTACACTCAAGTACAACCCATTCTATGGATGAAACTGCTGGGGAAGAAATCAAGGATAGAATAAAATTCCCAGGGATTCCTAGGAAATTAATTCAGTTCAGGGAGGCTCCCTGTGGTTCCCACCATTACCAACAAAACCCCCTTTTTACCACTGACGTGGCTTACTGTAGTTTTACCACTGATGTGGCTTCACATCAGAAGTACAAAAATGGGCCAAGAGTGAGAGGGAGGTACCTGGTAAGAAACACCAGCTCCAGTTCTGAATGGCCTCAGCAGGGATGGATGATCCTGTCTCCTGTTCCCACCAAGGCTGCTTGAATGCCATGTTTCCAAGCCAGCTTCCTTAGCCTTGGCTTCAGCGGGAGCTGTCAATGGCAGAGGGAGAGGAGCGCAAAGGGAAGCAGAAGGAAAAAATCTAACTGAAAATTAGTTGCAGTGCAGAGTGGCTGTGATTTTCAGGACAGCCTAAGGGGCTTGGATGACCAATTCCTATTTAATTGGGCATTATAATTTCCTAGGCATCCTTGAAAACCTCTGCCAAGACTTGGGAACCGTTCATTTCCACGACCATCTTTGGGGAGCAGCCCGTTCTATCCCAACACGCAGTACAAGCTTCACTTTAATGAAGAAAATCACTTTCCTGCTCCAAGAATTGACTTTTTGTGATGAGGACATCTCTTTCCAAGCCACCCTTGTGTCCTTGAAGAGATTGTTTCTATATTTCGATATTAACTCTAATATTGTTCAATTTCTCATTGATATCTGCAGGTCCTGGCTTAAATTTCATTCCTGTACACAGCCTGCTAACAAACCTCCAGCCTTGTTCCCGCCACTTAAAGCACTCTTCCCTGTGCCTGGAGTTAGAATCCCCCCTTGGGTACAGCTTTGCCCTTTCGCCTACTTTTCCACTTGGGCAGTGATTTTACACTCCAGTTCCTCTTGGATGAACAGCCTGTTAGAATCACGGAACCGGTTTTCTCGCTGAAATATTTCTAGTATCAGGCTCTAAGCACTCTACTGTCATCCTGTGAGGAGGCTCAAAGCTCGAGGTTTCCCGAGGGATACCACCCCTGGCATAAATACCAGGGCCAGGTTACTTAGCCTCCTGACTCTCTACCTGACATTAAGACCAGGAGTTCCTCCCCGCTGATGCCGTTCAGGGCGGTCAGTGCTCCGCTATCAGAACAATTAGCAGAGAATTAACAGCGAGATAACAGATAAAGGAGCTCGACCTCACTCTCGCCAGTCGCTGTGTGAGGGGAACGACGCTGTGTGGGACATCTACAGATCATCAGCTGTCACGCCCGTGCCAGATGAAGATAATTTTGAGTGCTGCAGCAAGCAGCATGGCTGCTGCTTCTTGTCATGCCTCTATTGCTTTTGCATTTTGCAGTAATAACCCCTTCGGGTAAGGGCCCTCCTCTGATTTTGCTAAAAGTGACAGGCAAAAAGCAGAGCTGAATTCTCACCTACAATCACTCAATTCTGTTAAGAACCACCAATCCATACTTCCCAAAGGTTTGCCAGCGAGCCGGGCTGCAGGATGTGTGTGTGGCTGACGCCTGGCAGCTCTGCAGCACGGGCACGCAGTGCGATGCGCCGCCTCGGGAAATCAGCCGGTGCGGCGTGATGGAGAAGAGTGCTGCCTGCAGACAGGTCTGCGCACAAAGCGGGAGCACCATGGAAACTGCCGGAGAACAAAGGCGCCACAGAGAGGGTTGGAGCGGCGAGCCGTGCCAGGACCTGCGAGGAATGCCCGAAATACTTCTCCGTGCCTGGTGTGCTCCCCGCCCTGAGCTGCAGCCCCCACACCACGCAGCGCTGAACTGGGGCTGCCCAGGGATTGCAGCGGGCTCTGGGCTTCGCTTCCTCACCTCTGATCAAGGAAATTAGGAATCGTGACAAGCCGATTCTGCAGAGGACTGTGTTTTCCATCTCCAAGGTGATGATGTAAAGTAGGGCAGCCCGCAGGGAATACACAGAAAAAGCTTTTACTCTTCAGTAAGGACTGGAAAAGAGCCTACTAGAAGGGATAATAAGCAGGAGTTAAAAGACATACTTTGCCCTCCAGAGGCTCAGGGGCTATTTCAGGGAACTTTCAGCATCTGTTTTTCCCTTTTTTTTTTTTTTCCCCCCCATCTTCCAAGTGCCAACTGCTGGAGATGTGTGCTGAGTTCAAGGAAACCTCAGTCCCACTGGGTATCTGGCTGCTCTGACTTATTCTTCCTTTGAACATCTGCTGTGAGCCAAATCTTCATCTAATTTGCTTTAAGACAAGTGCATGGAGTGATACCAGCACATTGCAGCTAAGAGAGTCCTCACTGTATGCTCCTCCTCTAGTGGTGGTACTGTACAGCAGGATTCAGACTGTAGCAGGGGGAAGCTGACACACCAAACCCAACATCCATCACCTCCTCTTGCTCAGGAAGAGCTGAAAAACGATATAACTGTAGCTTTTGGTCTAGAAATCCTGATGGATAACATCAGTGTTTACTCCTAGGATGGACAGGTATTAATAGATCTAGTGGGTTTTCCCCCACATAACATTTGCATGACCCTGACGAGCACCAGGAAACAACCCCCAGCAATTCCCACACTGCTTGCAATGATGTTGAAAAACCACAGCATGACATTGCCAGTTCTTTTTTCCTCTCCAGTGGCTCTGAGTCTCAGTGACAAATGAATATGAAAACAGATGGGATGGTGGCAGAACCTCATCAGATGGATCTGATGGGCCTCAAGCTGCCCATGCTATTGCATAGATTAGTGTCACATTATGCTGGGCTTTGTACTTTGATATTGAAAGCCACAGACTGGCTTTAGTTTTTTGTCTTGTCCTGTCCAAATGTCAAGATCCTCATTTTGATTTTGATACCATGCAGAAGATGGACTTCAGAAGCTGCATGTATATTTCTGTGCATCGACTTTCTGTGCTAATCTTTGAAAAGGCAGAAGAGGCTCTCATACTGTGTGAAAAGGCTTCTTGAATTGCTGCATTTAAAAAATCAGACCAAAAACCTCTAAGCAAGTATTTGGTCTCACTAGATTTTTGCCATGCATGCTTCTCAGATTGCTATCATTTTCACGAAATAATTTAATAGCCATATTAATTGGAAATATCTGTATTTGGCCACAGCAGCAAGTCTGACGTGCCCACTCAGTGTGGGAGATCCCTGTGAGCTGTCCTGTGAGCATCTACAGCAGAGCCATGTCACTGAAAAATAACATCTCTGTGACAGAATTGCTCCTTGCCTTTTCCACAGCAGACACAGGATATTTCCAAGAGACACTCACTGCAGTCACCCCATGGAGTCAGCTTGCTGAGGCCAAGAATATCAGTCAGATTCTCGGTGATCCACAGCCACATGTGCAGCCCCCTGCAGAAGGGTCTGTGCTGCCTCTGCATAGAGCCACCATCACGTCCTTCTCAAAACATCGTGGCATGCCAGGAGAGGTGAAGGCCAAAAAACTGGGAAGCCCATTTCATTGGGAAGCAGAGTTGCTTGGTCAAGCTGGTGTTCCAGGGGGGGTCTGGTGGGTCGGCTCCACTTGGGAGGTTTCGGGCTGAGCTTTAGGCTTGATGCAAAGCCCATGAGAACAGCTCCCCTGTGGCACCTTGTCACTTCTCATCCTCATCACAGCTAAAGCCAGACAGGGCTGAGACATGAGGGGAAAAAATGGTTTTAAAATTAACCCTTTGAACATGGGTCAGGAGCTCTCTGGATGAGGCAGCCATGGAGATTTGGAAAGGTGGGAATCAGAATCACCGTGGTGAGACAGGTTTATGAACATCTGCCCACACAGCAGGACATACTGTCTGCCATCCAGCTGCCTTCCCACTGGGAGAGTAGAGAGAGAACATTTTCTGGGCAAGCTGTCTCCTCCCAGTGCAGGATGCCAACAGAACAGTTACAGAAACGCTTCCCTTGTCCCCGCCTCACCCACCACCAAATTCAATGGGAATAGCCCCCATAAAGTGCCACCTCATATCCAAAGGACAATTTATCCTCTCCATTTACCACTTAGCATTACCTCTCACAGCCATACCTCTACATCTATATATAAATAGCCACCCTTTTCCAATAAAAACTCCTCAGGAAGCTTCCCAAGGAAGGGCTCTCTCTTCTGCCTGCACCACTTGGCCACCAGTTGCTTTAATCCATTTGAATTTCCCTTAAAATGTTTGCTTTTGCACAACAAAACAAATGATACATATATATATATAAAATTATATATATAAATATAAAAGCTATATACACACGATTTAGGACCAAATAAATGTGAAGTTCCCAACCAACAAAGCAGGACGGTAGGAGTTGAAAAGAGTGGGACACACTGTCATGTCTCCCTAAAGGCAAGATGCCAACACAGCAACAAGCTACATGCCCCTGGTAAAACACTTGGACAACAAATGAGATAAAAAACACAGCCCAGGAGTGGTAATCAGGGCGCCTGAAACGGGATGTGGTGCCAAACTCAGGCTAAAAAGCTGCAAAGTGGCTCTGCGTGTGTCTCCCTGCTGGAAGCTGCGGATGACCGGCTCTCCACTGCAGCTGTGCCTATATATAGTTGTACCGAGGGAAGGAGGTGGCTATGGAAAGACATCTATAGCTGCAGCCCAAACCCACTTAGGCTACACAGCTGCATGTTTCAACACCCAAACAGTTTTCAGTATTTTGCCTCGATTGTAATCACGTTGTTCTGGTTTTTCCATCAGTGTAAGAGTGTGGCAAAAGGACACGGATCAGAGCTGGAGAGTTTCAGACATGCTGGAGGGTAAGGAGGTGATGAGAGTTGGAGGGAATGGTGTCCACCCCTAATCCTGGCAGCCAGTGGCAAAGAGAGAAGGAATAGGCATAAAAGGAAGACAGTAAAGGAAAAGGAAGACTGTGTGAATCAATAAGAAAAGGGAAATTAATTACATTTTGCTTTATTTTTTCAAGAGACTGACTGTCTTTTTTTCTACACTAGTGTTTTTACATCAAAAATTACTTTGGTGCATACACAGACCTGAACCAACAGGTCAACTACCCTTTGTACACTTGGAAAAGGCTTTCAGGCTAAACCTTGCAAGAATTTACCTATTGAGGCACCAGATATGATAGGCAAGATCTGAGAGAGCAGCTCTACTCCCAAAACACTCATCTAACCCACACTACTCAAAGAACCAGGTAACAAAAAGCTACTTTTTGTAACAGAATATTTCAATGTGTAACAAGTAGGGGAAACAGAGGCACCAGACACGGTGGGTGAAGACAAACCAAAAGAAAGAAGAAAATTGCATAAGGCACGGTGGTAAAAGGTATTCAACCATATCTGCCCCATATATCATTCAGGGGGTAGGAGAAATGGACATTCTTCTTGCCCAAAATAAAAGTACTTAATCTTGGGGATAGCCCAGCTGTCCCCGGCACTGTTTGTGCGTCCAGCCCAGGACAGCTAGAACAGCTTTGCCCTCTGCTGGCGCCGGGAGGGCCCTCAGCCCAGCCCAGGCAGGAGCCTCCCTGACCCATGGACACCTCCTGGGGCCGTCACCCTCGCCCCCGGCCTTCCCAGGCCGTCAGAGCAAGTACTAGACAGATACACAGAGGGAATGAAAAGTCTGGGAAGAGTAAAAAAACCCCAACCACTAAGTATGATGGAGCTGAAGTCCCTGCTCCAGCCCAGAATGGTAAAAGGGCTAGTCAAACGGCCTTAATTAAATCACATCATACTGGAAGGCGTTTCCCATCAGACTCAGACTCCTTACTGCATTCCAAGTTCTTTCTTTCACACAAATCGCCAGGACTGCACACTGCAAGGAAACATTTGGAAACAGCATTCCTGGCAGCCAACTGCCTCCAAGGGGTGCACAGGGCCAGGGGAGAGAGACCCTCAGAAGCCCCTCTGCCCACATAGACACCACTCACTCCCAAGTGCCAGAGCTGCTGTGTCCCTTCCCTTCACCCCTCTCCCACTTGTTTTGCCTCTCCAGGAGTTTGTTTGGTTCCACTCAAAATGCCACAAGGCGAGAAAAGCACAGCAGTGTTTGTCCAGCACAAAACCAGTCACCTTGGCAACGGCCAGCAGAGCTTTCCCAGCTTCTGCTGCTCCATTTTCTCCCAGTTCTGCCGGCATTGGTGTGACTTGGGTGACAGCTACGAGTGCCAAGTATGCCGTCAGCACCGGCCTGGCAAAGGCAGGGATGAATACCAGAGCTGGCCTGTCTCTGCTGTAAACTAAGGGGAACTTGTGTGCTGCCAAGCCCCCTGGGAACTGGCAACTTCCTTACACCATCCACAGCAGACCCATCCCTTGTAGGTTAAGGTAACTGCATTACTGCCTCACTCAGGCAATCTCAAAGTCACCCAAGCATAGCTGATCTAATTATTTTTCCAGCACTGTGCAGCATTATTCCCATGATCTAATCCTGCCCGGGATCATTAGACACCGTGGTACCGTTAAGAAAGCAATTATGACACTGACCTATGTTTTCAGGGACCTGAGGAGGCCTTTCAAAGTGCCTTTGTCATCTATCAGATGGTAATTTTCTAATGTGACTTACAGCCTCTCTAGAAAAAGATCATTTACTTACCAGCTGGCTTTCAAGGATGTCTGGAAGTCTGACTTAAACTAGGTGAATATCTTAGGGGGAGAAAGCCCCTAAAACACAAGCGTTAGCTGTGTAAGACAAACCAGGGAGAACAGGTTTGCACCAGGTGATGGTAGGATCAGTCAAACAAATATTAACCAAAGGTGCAAGATCAAGTGTAAGGAGACTTTTCCACTCTGCAGGGACAGGTCAAAGGGACAGTGGGGTAGCAGCATCATGTGTGAGTGGGATACTGTGCTGAGTGGGGGCCACTGGCTACTAAAAACCAGTAAAACCAGCAAAACCAGCAGGTCCAGTAATCCTGGAGCATCAGGCGTGTGTTCCACTAAAACCAGTCCTGCTGCTGCCATGCACAGGCTGTAACTCGTGGAGGAGAGGTAAAAATATGAGTGCTAAAAATAATTTCGGATTCAGCCCCGTGCTGGGTCACAAAGAGCAGAATCAATGCTGGGTTCTGCTCCAGGCAGATGGATGGTAATGTAATGATGTTATTTCAAAACACTCAGTCTGGGGAGACAGAAAAATCAGCAACAACAAAGGAGCACTCCAAGGTTAAGAATTCCTACAGTTTTACAGTATCATCCTGAATTTCTAAATAAAACGTATTTATTGGGGAAAAAGGAAGGAAAAAGTGTGGGAAGCTCCTAGAGGCCAAACAGAAGTTGCTTTAGGAATGCAATTCTTGGGCTGGTAAAACTCAACAGATGGATGGGTAAAGACAACGGCAGCAATTAATTGTCATGTGTACTTAAAGAAAAAGATACACAAACCATTCTGGCACTCTTGAGAATCCAAGCTTCTTTTGTAAAAACATCTAGGCCATCCTCTCCATTCCTGACTTCTGAGTTAAGTGGCAAAAATTCTGTTATTAACTCCTCCAGGAAATATTAAACACCAACTGGCCTTCCCTGCTAGAGCAGATTGCTGCACTAGTTTGGAAAAGAAGCAAAAGAAAATTGATGTTTTAGTGTAAGGAATTAACATGCAAAAATATGGAAATAAACAGAAGGGAGACTTCTATGTGTTCAAGTTAGGAATTATTAATAGAAGAGCAAAACTCCCAAACTCATGCTTTTGCAGTTCTGTTCCACTCTTCACCAAGCATAAAAAGTCTGAATCATTTATGATCTAAATTATTTATAACACAGATACATTTTTGACTTAAATGAATTTCAGCAGCAAAAACCCAAGCATTTTACCCAGGGTAGGCTGTGGGATGTATTTTTTCCCTTCACATCACAAAGGGAAAAAGAAAAAAAAACCTCCTGTCTTTCAGGCAGGATGCCTAGAAGACATTCACTGATCAATTCTTTCCACAGTTGGGTATGAAAACTCTTCTCTGCTGTGCCACTCAATCTCTCACCCACCTAAGAAAAGAGAGGAGTTAAAGATTTGATAACAATAAATTAAAAGTGCTGCAATTGGACTAATCAGGAATACTGCAGGAGTGCCTGGCATACAGGTGACTCCTGCTTTTCCCCTGCAGCCCTCTGGGAGGAATCCTCCTACACCCTTTCCAAGAACCATCAGCAAGCTCTTCCCCTCCAGCCCTGAAAGTTGGTCCTTTATCTTGCACTTTTCCCCTCTGTATTCTTGCTATCTTCAGTCTGATCACTGCTATTCCCTCTCCATTCAATCCTGCCCCACCAGCAGACTTAATCAAACAGAAGTGAAACCTTGTGGAGAATTCCAGTTTCACGTTTAATTTTCCTTTTTTTCTGACTGCTGGTCTCCCATGAAATACCTTAAAGCCATTAAAATCACCCTCCTAACTTGTGAACTACACAACTTGAACACTTATCTGCAAGTGAATAATGAGACATACCAAACAAATTCCTATTTCTTCTTCTGAAGAATCTTCTAAAAAATAAAAGAAGTCTAAATTCAGTTTAGTGTGCATTTATACAAGTAAATTTCATTACAGACTCCTCAGTGGCAGATTTCCCACCAGGTCCTACCCACTTGAAAATAACAGATTATTCTCCTCTGTTTTGAAACAGCTTGATGGACTAAGAAGAGGCCTAGAGAGATTCATGTAGCATTTATCATTTTTATTATTTATAGTCTCATAAAAAGCAAATGGAAGAATTAGAGGTACACAACCGAAATTCTCAAGCATTTTATTTTGTAACCTAGTGTATAAAACATACAAAACCAAACAAACAAAAAAA